>CABHPQ010163835.1:616-17213 GCA_902168405.1 Peromyscus aztecus | reverse complement strand
GTGTGTGTGTGTGTGTGTGTGTGTGTGTGTGTGTGTGTGTGTCTTGGAACTGAACTTGGGTCCAAAACAAAATCTACTTAATAACATGAAGGAAGGCAGACTACCCAGCCAGCTTCTGCACAGCCCTCACTCTGCTGTGTCATGTGTGGATGGATGACATCAATTATAAGGGGATTTGTCTGTTGAGTGTGCTTGTGTGCATGTGCGTGCATAGGCCGACCTCATGTGTGATTCCTCAGGAAGGCCATCCATCTGGACCGTTTTAAGGTAGGAGTTTTCATTGACCTGATGTTCACCAGTTAGGCTAGTCTTGGCATTGCCACATCGAGCATTTTACCATGGGTTCTGGGCTCAAACTTGAGTCTTCTTGCTTGCAAAGCAGGTGTCTTAGAGACTGGGCCATCCCCAACTCTCTTTGCTTTTAAACTCAGTATCTTTGTATATTTTCATTTATAGCTGTTGTTATTTAAGAATCTCTCACACCTTAAAGTGGAAGTTGTTCTTTTTTTTATCTCTTGGGCAACCAGACATAGCCTTTCAAAAAGGTCTTTCGAGACAACTCTGCAGCTCCATTTCCTCAGGGTGTATTCAGATATTGAATTTTGTTGGCTGCCTTCTTTGCTGTTAGATTTCTTTTGCTTCGCAGGTTTACTTTGAGGGGGCTCCTTTTGTTCTTGTTTTTCGGCTCTCTGTTTCTTTCTGTGTTCAGCTACCCTAGGTCAGTGGTTTTTGGTCACCTCTGTCCAGCTCCTCAGGACACCTTCCCACGTTTAACCTGTGGGCCAGCAGGCTCAGGTTTCACAGGGACATACTGACTCCTTCCTGCCTTGACAAGAGACAACCTTTCTTCTGTCTCCCTTCTGGTCCTATAGCTTGCTAAAGCTCCAGTCTCAGAGGATGGTTAGCTATGATTTGAATTTTCATTTATAGTTGAGTATTAGAATTGAGGACAAGGGACGGGCAGTGTATCTGGCCCCAGCTACAGTGTTGAAATGAGGGTAGTTTTGTGTGTGTATGTGCATGTGTGTGTGTGTGTGTGTGTGTACACATAAAAGGCAGAGAACAACTTTATTGTTCCTCAGGACTCCTATCAGCCTTGTTTTCTGAGACAGGGTCCCTCCCTGGCCTGGAGCTGAGTAATCAAGTTAGACCAGCTTGCCAGTGAGAGGCTCATCAATCTTCCTGTCTCCACCTCCTCTGTTAGGAGATTATAAATTCACTCCACCATATCCATCTATTTTTGGCTGGGTCCTGGGGATTGAACTCATGTCTTTGTGTTTGTACGACAAGCACCTTATCAACTGATCTAGCTCCCTAGGTTGAAGCGGCAGTAGTTTTTATTCTCTGCTTCACCTCATGGTACTCAAGCTATAGCCAGCCACAGCACTCCTCCAGGACCAGCACCCAGGAGACCCCCAGCTCCAGCAGGGCCATCAGCTAGGCGTACATTCCACTTCTGGCTTGTGGAGGGGTTCGAACCTTGTTATGCCTTTGGTGTTTTGTCTGCTTTATCTGGCTTTGCTCTCTATTCGGATTAGAGATGGTGTGGCCTCTGTTAGACTTCCTGTCAACTTAACCCGAGCTCCAGTTATCTGGGAAGAAGAACCTCAGTTGAGGAAATGCCTCCTCAGAAAATGAGATTGTCTGTAGGCAAGTCCATGGAGTTGTTTCTTTTTTGAATAATGATTGATGTGGGAGGGTCCAGCCTACTGTGGGTGTAGACACTCCTGGGCAGGGTTATGTAAGAAAGCAAGCTGAGCAAGCCATAGGGAGCAAGGCTGTTGCATTCGGTTCCTGCCCTGAGTTCCTGCCCTGACTTCCTTCATAGTGGATTGTGACCTCAAAGCATAAGGTAAAAAACCCTTTCTTCCCAGAAGGGTTTGGTCACGGCGTTTTACTGCATCAATAAAAACCTAAGAGCACCACTAGCTAATCTCCATCAGGGAGGGATAGTGATAGGAGTATGTGTGTAAAATGCTTTCTCTTGGTCTAACCCAGACGTTCCTCTTTGGAGCAGGTCATTCATTATTAGTTCAGTGGTTTTTGACCGGCACTTAAAGCTGGTGGAGATCACAACAGCTTGCTGACACAACTTGACTGTTGCTTCTAGGAACACTGAGGTCTGTCAAGTGAGGATGAGGTGGGGGTCTGTCTTCCACACACTGGCTTGACACACTCCTACCACACCACCACTGTCCTGGGTGTTCTACTTTCCACGTGCTCATATTGCTTTGCTTCTTGCAGGATTTCCTCTTTGTTTGTTATTTGTTTGAGACAAGGTCTTGTGCAGTCCATGCTGGCCTTGGAATCACTAGGTATCTGAAGATGATCTTGAACTTCTGATCCTACCAATTCTATTTCCTGATTTTTGGCATAAGAGGTGTACAACACCATGGCTCGGTTATGGCAAGGCGGAGATCAAAGTTGGGGCTTTATGCATAGTAGGTAAACACTCTGAGTCTTAGCCCTACCTCTTCACGCATTAACTTTAAATATCCCTCCACCATTCTTCCTCTTTGCTAATATTCCTATCAGCAGCTGTCCAATGCCATTGGAGCCCTAGGTGTGTGTTTAGGAGCTCATCCAGACAATATCATATTGGACAAGGTCATTGTGGGGAGAGTCTCTGGAGCAACTGGGTCCAATCTCCTAATGTCATAGGGGCTTAGATAGTCTTCTCTCCCAGAACCCCCCCCTACACTTCTTTGCTGTCTAAAGCCAAATGACCTTCTCAGCTGCTGATGGATGTCAGGGTAACTAAAAGACAGAGAACAGAAACTTCCCGGGCTCCTTTTAGAAATCTTATGCTTACTGGAGCCAGAGAGCCTCTTTTTGGGATGTCTGTAATGGATAATATCTTCCTCTTTTAATCCAAAACATGATTTCCTCTCCAAATATTCCAGTTAAGGAGTGTATGGGGTAAGAACTCCATCTCAACTCAGGGACTTCAAAGCAAATGCAACTGATTCATGTTGGGAGCAGAACAATGAGGAGATAGGTATACTGGAGTAAGATTAACCCGAGCATTGGACCAAGACTATCCTCACCTGCCTATAGATCCTGAGAGGATGAATTAAGTTTAGGAAAAAAGTTTTGGAGAAAATTGGAATTATAGTGTATAGCCTAACTTATTATGATGTCCCAAACTTTTACCAGATTTAAATAGACTAGGTAGCACTTAGTCAAGTAGCAGTATCTATTTACAAAGTCCTTTAATGTGCCGTTGCCTGGAATTGCCAGAGGACCCTCAGAAGGAAGCAAGGACACATGCCAACATCTTGTTTCTAAAAACTTGAGACTATATGGCTTAGTGAAGGATTCAGAGTCACAGAACTAGTGTATATGTGTGTGAATGTGTATGTGTGTGAGTGTGTGTGTGTGTGTGTGATAGTGAATATGAGTATGTGTAAGTATGTGTGTGAGTGTGTGTGAGTATGTGTGTATGAATGTGAGTGTGTGTGTCAGTTGTGTATGTGTGTCCCGTCTGCTCCCCAGTGTCTCTGATGGATCTCATGTTTTAGACAGACTTAGATAAGCTACATTTGGGAGTATTGGATGAGTGACAGCAGTTCCAATTTTTCTTTACGTGAAATCCGAGCAAACAGTTTAGTATCAAGAAGTGAACACTCACGTTCAAAGAGACACACCACTACCTCCTCTACATCTTTGTGGTCAGCCTGCAGTGTGGTCTAGTCCGTAGCTTCCTTGGCTATGAAGTGTGACTTCACATGGAGTAGTGTAGCTGAATATGGAAGCTGTACAAATTCGACAACAGTAAAGGCTTCTACCCAGCAGAATGACCAAACATTAACTCAAGATCTGTAGCTGGAGAGTTTTCTCTCCGGGTCCCACCAAGCCCCGGCAGTCTGACAGCCCACTTATAAAATAAACACACAGATGCTTATATTATTTAAACTGGTTGGCCTAATGGCTCAAGCTTCTTGTTAACTGTTCTTATATCTTAAATTAACCCATTTCTATTAATCTATAAATTGCCACATGGCTTGTGGCTTACTGGTATCTTTACATGTTGCTTGTCATGGTGGCGGCTGGCAGTGTCTCCCTGCCTCAGCCTTCCACTCCCCAGAATTCTCCTCTCTCCTTGTCCCGCCTATACTTCCTGCCTGGCTACTGGCCAATCAGTGTTTTATTTATTAACCAATCAGAGCAACACATTTGACATACAGACCATCCCACAGCAAAGATCCAATGTGTAAGAAATCCACGGTGTCTCTGACAGGGCTCACCTATGTCACCCCTTGTGACGTCACTTTAGCCTTGGTTCTGTACTTACAGCATGAACGTCATACACTTCACACAGTCACTTCACATGGCGCCCATGATTGGTGATACCATGTGTTGGAGTCTTTGTATTGGATACACAATTTTCTACTCTTACAGAAACACAATAGTTTAATTACACAAACAAAGACTTTTAATATTTTCCTACAACCATTCCTCAGCATTTAAGTATCAACTTAATATACCTTTGTATTTTAGTATGTTAGAATGATTTTTAAATTAGGTTCTATTTACTTATTTAATCCTTCAATGAATCTTGGCTTGGTTTTAGAATAAAATTTCCTACAATTTCTGAAGTAGCCCTAAATGTTCATCTATTTTGCTGTACACATTTATGTACAGTTGAAGTTCCAAGCATTAATGGTTTTAAAATCAAAATATTGATCAACCCTGAGAAATTTTGAAGATTCTTTGTGTCCTGTAGTACCAAATACTCTTCCAAGATTTAGTTCTTCTAAAATCAGGAAAACATACCCACAGCTTTACTCTTTGCCAATGTTCCATCCTAGTAAAAAATCACAGCACAGGGGGACGAAGGAGAAGGAGACATAGAGATCAAAATATGCGGAGAACAGGGGACCCTTCTGGGGGATCTGTGGGTCTGGGAGGCAGACACAGAGGTGGACAGAACCAGTAAGTGCCTGTGATGATGAGGGCAGCCTCCCTCACAAATTGGACAAGGGCAGAGTTTCCAAACCAGCTAAACTTGGTCTCTTCACATAAACTGAAAGAGTGTTTGAGAATGACCTGGCGTGCTAAGCCCCCGGAAGATGGCTAGTTCTACTGTACACAGTGTGTTCTCATCTGACCTCCAAAGACGTCGACAGCAGTGTCCCCAGGGCATCAGGACACCATGATTTCTACATTTGGCTTCGGTCTACACCTGAGTTCTTAGTGTGGCATCTGTTCTTGCCTTTCATGAACCATGGGAAAATGTGTGCTGTGCGTTGTAGAGGGTAGCTGGTCCAGCTTTGACCTGGAAGCACTACCCCCAGTGAGGCTTCTGGTAACTGTCATGCCTACCTATGACCCGCCCCTGGAGCGGGGCCAGGACAGGAGCCCTTAAGACCCGAGATCCGGATGTACTGGCCCTTTTTGGTTCTTGGTGATCCTGGATGCTGGATGGCAGACTGAGTCAGAGTTCTCTAGAGAACCTTACTGACGGCACCTCACCTCTCCCGGATCCTGTAACCAACCCCTTTACTGGCTGTAAGTTACCCCCAAATAAACCTCCTTTTGAACTCCGTGGAGTTGCCTTGACAAATCCCCACAATAGTGCATCCTGTCTTTTTTCCTCTCTCGTAGTCACTGACTCTTGCCCTGGGTCAGGACCTCCTCTTGCCTTTCCCTTTGTTGTTTCCTTCTGTGGCTCGGACGAATCTATCTGCCGCTCCCCTCCTCCCCCCCCTCTTAGGGAATGGTTTTGGCTATGAGTGACAAGAAGGCTTTCCCAAGCTAATTTAAAACACAGAGCGTTCCCAGGGGCAGAGGACAGGGTTCCATTACTAAAGTGCTGGCTTTGTAAGCGTGAGGAGCTGAGTTCAAACCCCAGAACCCATGTGAGGAAGCCAGGTGTGGTGGTGTGTACTTGTAATCCCAGCAGTGAGGAGGTAGAAACAGGCGGGTTCCTGGGCCCTGCTAGCCAGCCAGTCTACCAAGTCAGAGATGACTGGACCCAATGAAAGACTTTGATTGGAAAAAAACAAACAAACAAACAAACAAAAAAACAACAAAAAAAAACAAAAACAAAAACAAACAAAAAAAAAACCCCAATGTTTATGGGACCTGAGGGATAACACCTGAGGTTGACTTCCAGCCTCCACAAGCCCCTTCCCACACATAATGTATACTTGCATGCACATAGACACCCACACATATGCTCACATGCACACAGATGCAGTTTCTCCTCCCAAAGGGACCCAGGTGGTACGAAGGGGAAAGGAGACCTATGGGGAGGGGAAATCTACATGGAGAGACAGATGAGAGGTTAGGGTAGAGGGGAATCACTAACGCCAAGGATGTTTGGAAAAGCTATATGGAAACCTACTATTTTATAAAAAGAGTTAAGTTGAAGTTATCCTACCCAGGGATAATGCTCCTCCCAAAAGCCATAGGTTGCCAGTTAAAAAGGCCATTGTTGAGTGAGCGATACTGCCACTTGAGTTGTTGGTAAGGAGTGTCCAGGAGATCCCCTCTTGCTGTTAATTTTGGTTGCCCATCAGAATTTGATGATACGATCCGATTGCTGAAGACACCACATACTTCGCCCACAGAAAATGGAGGAATCAGGTTGGTAGTGACTAGGAAGTTTCCTCCCTACTTTCAAACTCTAGACAGTGCTGTGCAGGCTGCGGAGGTGTGGTGGTCATCAACAGTCTTACCCAACTGGAAACACTGTGAGCTACAATAGTGACTGACGCGGCAGTAGGGGATGGAGTTGTGGCATGAAGGTTATGGGGGTGACTAACTGCTTCTGATTGGATTTTAGTTGTACTCTGCAGAAGGAAACACATGCCTGATACTGTAAATCTGGCCAAGAGCCTATGGTTTGGGAGCCCACAGGCCCTGGGAGTGAACCTAATACTGTTATTTTGCTAAACTGACATAGTATCAAACTGTCCCGTAAACCTATGTCTCTATACCCAAGCTAGTGAAGCTCTCAGACCTTATAAGAGGACAGCCACTTTTTTGTTCAATGGACAGCCACTAAGCAGAAACTCACAGGTAGTCCAAGTGCAGTCAGTAGAACACTGAGTCACAGACAGGCCAGCTACAGCATCTCACCTCTCCCCAGTGCTCATTGACCATTGAGGAATGAGGAGGTCAGTGTGACATCCAGAGATTGTGGAGGAGTAGGGGGAAACAATGTCTTCTGAGCGTGACAGGGATGCACTCACAACAGCTATGGTTGTTTGCACAAGACACACACATGGTCAAGCCAATCAACATTCCAACATGGAATGGGGAGAGCCTCATGAGCTTCCACCCCTAACTGAGGGGCTACTGACAGCTCATGGCTTCTGAATGAGTGGGAGTCAGCTTTGTTTAAACACGTGGTTTCTGATAGGTTGACCACGTTCCAATGGGTGACTGCATCCCATGAGTGCCCCTGTATACCCGTGAGTGCACATGCACACCCATGAGTATGTGGGCAATACAAATTGGACATGAAGTTATGAAACAGAGGTGATGTGGGGGTAGTTCTGAGGTGGGTTGGGGCAGGGATGGTAGTGGATATAAGTGGTGGTGAATATAAGGTAGTGAATATAAGCAAAATACATTACAGGCATGTCTGGTATTCTCAAAGAATTTTTTAAAAAATTAAAATAAAAAAGAACACAGTATTTCCTGATGGTTGACGATCTTGAGCACTGTTTCATGGATTTGTTGACTCTCTGTGCTTCTTCTGAAAGCTGTACACTCAATTCATTTCACATAGTTTTGATTGGATGGGTTTAGGGGGCAATAATTTTTTATGATACTTTTTTGAGTTCTTAGAATGGATACACTAGCAGAAAACAGCTAACAACAAATGTTGGTGAGGATATGGGGGAAGAGAAACACTTATACATTGGTGGTGAAAACATAAATTAGTTGCAACCCTATGGAAAACAAAGTTGAGGTTTCTCAGAAAACTGAGACTGAACTGCCATATGACCAAACTTTTATATTCCTGTTACTTACCCAAAGAAGCATGAGTGGGCATACCACAGAGATCTTAATGCAACACTAGTCACAACAGCTAAGATACAGAACCAGCCTAGATGTCCATCAACAGATGAATGTATAAAGAAAATGTGGCACGTGTACACAATGGAATTCTATTCAGCCCTAATGAAGAATGAAATTGTGTCCATTTCAAGAAAGTGGATGAGCTAGAGATCATCATGGTAAATGGAATAAGCCAGATTCAGAAAGACAGACATTACATGTTTTACATATATATATTTGTATATGTATATATATATATATGTGTGTGTATGTATGTGTATATATATGTATATATTATTAAAGGTGAATTGTGGATAAGGAGCAGAGATGGTAGAGGATGGGGAGGAGGGAGCAAGAGGTGGTAACAGAGTGAATATGAGCAAAGTACACGATGTGTGTGTGAAGATATCAGGATGAAGAGATTGCTTCCTGTGCTACTTTTGAAACAAGATTTGGATGCTGAGAATATCAAATAACAGAATCTGAATGTAGAAATCCTGCAAGGAGCTGAGTAGCTAAGGGTTGACATGAAGGACCCAGGCATGCCTAGTCCTTCCTTCTGCTCTTCTAAAGACTGCCTTCCTTGGAGAGGCGCGGCAGCAGATCTACATCTCAGAAAAAGAAAGGAAGAGAGAGGACAGGACAGAGAGCACACAATGTGCACCCTTTAGTCCAGGCTGATTGCCCAAATTAAGCTTTCATCAGTCCCAGAATGAAGGGCCTTGTCAAAAGAATGTTTATTGGCTTGGGCTAATCTGGAGTGCCCTTTGGAACTGGGAGGGGGTAGGACAGAGTTTCTACAAGAACCAGATGGCATCTCAGTTCCAGATGAGTTAGATAAAGGGACAAATGACTGTGGGACAGGCGTGTGTGTGTGTGTGTGTGTGTATGTAAAGGTAATGCTACCTCCCAGCACTGTGGGAAGCCCTCCAACCCAGCGTCTGAGGCTTACCACACGCTGGGAACAGTGGTGTTGAACTGTATGCAGGCCCACACTTCCAGGAAATAAATCCTAAAAGAGTGTTGAGTAGTAGTATATAAAACAAAAGGTGAAATGTAATTTTACTTGGACATCAGGATCTAGTCATGACACTTTTGAATAACAAAGAAAAATGAGACGCAAGTCAAGATATTAGCCACTGCTGCTACAGAGTGGTGGCAGAGGAAAACGGTTAGCCTTTGTATTAACTTCAACTTGACGCCTTGCTGCCCTCCCCTGAGAAGTGAAAAGGGGAGTTGGCCACTTCCATTTCAACAAAGCCCTTGACATAAATATTGTATAAAATGGAAAGGCCTGTTTTAAAATTCAGTTTCAGTCTGTGGTTGGTTGGCTCTGTAAAGAACATACTGGGGCGGAACTACTCACCTTCCGGGCAGTAGAGAAGCAAAGAAAGAGAAAGGTAGTTGGGTCCCACCATCCTCTGCTGGGCCACGTTCCAGCGAACTACTAGTCTCTACTCCCTAGGTGTTTCCCTGGCTCCCAATAGTGTCTGAGGTCTTGGAGGATGGTTAGCCAAAGCATAGCAAAGACTGAGTCAGTTCTGCCCTTCACAGTGGCTAAGAGGAGCCAACCAGACTTCCACATGGCTTGCGTCACCAGCCTTCCTCTCCGCCATCTTTCCCACAGTGCTTGTGTGTTCCCCTTTGCCGACTCCAGTCACTCGCGTGCCATCTTTGTTCTTGCTTTATGCATTGAGATAATTGTCTGATGATTCATCTTGATTGCTAACTTGATGTGATTATAATCACCATGGAAACAAACCTCTGAGCACATTTACGGAGAAGTTTCTAGAATGGGTTCATTGAGGTGGGCAGATCGTCCTGAAGGTTGACAGCACCATCCCATGGGCTGGGGTGCCAAACCAAATAAAAAGGAGAGAGAGAGAACTGAGCTGTGAACACAATGGTCCAGCTGCCTCACACTCTTGTCACAGTACTTTTTCTACGACCCTGGAACTCTAGGCCCAAATTAACCCTGGCTTCTTTAATTGCTTTTGCTGGTACCCTGTCACGGTGATGGGACAAATAAAGACTGCATTCTGTTTAGGGTTCACCAGTCATCCCATTCAGGGTGAAACTGATTAGTTAGCTCACAAGTCCTGTCCCATTTCAGAGTAAGGTTCAGAACATGGGTCAAGAGCAAGTAGTTCCAACTTTGACATATTTAAATGAGGCCATTCCCCTTCTCCACTCTTCCTCCGTGCATATACATAAATATTCCAAGTGTGCAGTGATGGGCAGTTTTAGTATCTGTGGTCCCGTGCAGTAATAAATCTGCAGAGAGCTGCACAGTGCATTTACATAATTGCACAAATTAGAGATACCTCGAAATGAAAGCTTTCCTGGTGATTTTTCTCCACACTTTCATTTGCTAGTTACATAATTACGAGCACTCCCACAGCGCGGCAGATCTCCTGTCCCTGGGCCCTGGGCAGTGAAGAACTGGCCTGCTACTCTCTGGAAATGATTTCATGATGCACCTGAAAGCAGGGCGGGGGGTGGAGGTTTCAGCTGAGAGGATGGGAGGCCAGTAGCTAGCCCTGCTGTCCCAGGAGCTTCCCCATTTCAAGTGGCTCCAAGTGAGCGGGGCTACCCTCCCTCCTTGTGGGACTCACCACAGCCTCCCTTAACTCTTAGATCAAGGCTATTCTTGATCCACCATGTTTATTAGCAGCTAACCTTCTCCTCTCTGTGATCGTAAAATGTCCTTTAAAGCTCACTCATTGGAAGGTCTGGGTTTGATTTTCATCACTGAAAACAAAACAAGCAAACGAACAGAAAACAAGGGCATGGGAAGAAGAGATGCTCTTGAAACGGCTTGCTGTGAGCACTCTAACAGCTTGGAATCCATTCATTTGGGAAAGTTACTCCAGCAGCCTGACTAGTCCAAAGAGTTGACTCCATCTAGTCTAAGAGATAGTGTCATTCTGCTTTCTGAAGTGTGACCTGGGTTAGCCAAGGCAGCTAGACCAAGAGCCCAGACTCTTAGTTTTCATTGATTTCTTGCCACTGACCAGCCCTGACCTCTCATCGGCCCTTGGTGACTAACTGGTTTTCTCACTTGGCAAACCTAAAACTATAATGTCTGGTCCATGGACATTATGAATATAGTATGCTGATGTTCCAGGTGGCTAGCTCCATGTTAGCAATAAAAAGAACTTTAGGAATTGTGATGACTCAGTAGATAAAGGTATTTGCTGCCAAGCCTGAGTTTGATCCTGGGAACTCACGTGATGGAAAGAGAGGACCAAATCCGCAAAGCTATCCTCTGAACTCCTCACATGCACTGTGGCATGTGTGCACTTGCATGTGTACACACACACACACACACACACACACACACACACACACACACACACGCAAATATAAATGCAAATAAATAAATAAATACACACACATACATACAGACAGACAGACATTAAAAGCTGGGCATGGTAGCTTACACCTATAATCTCAACACTTGAGAGGCTGAGGCAGGGGTATTGCTATAAGCTCAAGGCCAGCCTGAGCTACGTAGTGAGTTCTAAGCAAGCCTGAGCTGTAGAGTAAGACCTTGTCTCAAAAAACAGCAAGATAATGAGCCTAAACAACCTAAAATTAGTTTTGACATCAGAAAGAACTTCATATTTGCATAAATGTAGAAAATAGTATGGTAAGAAGAGAGTGTAGTTTAGTCAGGAACATGGATTTGAATAAGTTGGCTCTGTTCAAATTCAGGTCGTTTTTGTAAATATATCCCACCTTACATTCAAAACTGAGAAGGCGGTAGGTCAGTAGGACACTTGCTAGGTTGGTCTCCCCCACCCTGCTCTGTTTTGTTTCTTATTTATCTATTTACTTAGTTTAATCTTAGTACATAGGGTTACGTAAGGCCATTTTCACTCAAGTGTGCAATGTACTCTGAGTGTTACCCCCCCACCCCCCACCCCCGACGCCCCCATCCCTCCAACTTCACACTTCTCCGCAGTTAGTCCCATTTGCTGCCCAGTTTGCTTCGTTCCGTCTGCACCCTTATGATTTTATGTGTCTAGGAACCCTAGAAAGCACAGTGGAGGGTAAGCATGACTTTGTCTTTCTCAAGGTGGTTACTGCAAGTCGCGGCAGCTTGTTTAAGTAACAACAGCAAGGCACAGAGGGAGGCATTTCTCAGAGATGGGAACCTTAGGCTTGACTGTACTTGCAACAGACATTGAACAGTAGCTTCTCAAAAGGCCTGAGCAGGAGAGACGGGTCAGCCCTGCCTCCTTGGGAACCACCACAAGGCTTGGGCACAACTACCAGCTCCCGCCAGTTGTGTGAATAGGATTCTCACTATAGATCAACATCTGTGGTGAATGAGTTGATCACTTACAGGACTCCCACTTTAGGGCAGAGGGTGATGTGTGCTTTCTGCTCTCTTCGGTCTTCTGAAAGAAGGAGAGAAGGGAAAATAAGATGTAGGAAATTGGGCATGGTGCTCCACAACACTCAGGAGCTCAAGACAGAGAATTTAAGAGCTCAAGGTGACAGAGGATTTCAAACCAGCTTGGGCTATACAATAAATTCCAGACCAGGCTAGGCTACAGTCTGAGACTTTGTCTCAAAAAATAAGTAAACAAGTAAGTGTATGGATACATACATGCTAGAATGTATCTGTTAGACTATATCTCAAAAACAAATGAAACAATCAACATGTGTTACATGGGCAACCCTGGGGAAAGTTTCTGTCATAGCTAGCTACCCATCTACATTGATGTTATTACTATGTGTTTATTCACTTGGTTTTTTTTGGTGGGGGGGGGGGCTTTAGTGCTCTGGTCTCTTGCTATTAGTCACTATTAAAGAGAAACTGGTTGCTTCTCCCGTTATGCTTGCCCTGGGTCTGATAGCTTCTGTGGATAATCAATCTGATTTTCTTCTTTTTAACTAGATTCTGCACTGAGAAGACTGAAGACCACACACAGGATGGTTGATGGTATGAATGATTCGTTGAGTCGAAGTGATTTATGCTCTGGGTGCCAGTCAACCAATCTGCCAACCAGTAATCAATGATTAATTAAACACCATAGCATTGTTAGCGTTAGGAATGTTCTCATTTCGAGTTTCATCCTCAGTGGGAACACAGTTTTGGGTGGAGGGCAGGGAGAGTGAAGGGATATAAATTGCTCCTTGGGGCCAGATGAGCGAAAATGTCTCTCAGAAGAGAACAGCAGGAATCTCTTGTACCAAGAGGTGCTGTTCGATCAGGTAGTTTCTGACCCTAGAAAACGGCAGTGGCGAGCAGGTAGAACTCAGTGAGAATCCTGAGTCTATAACATGAGCATTGAGATCCAGACTTGCAGGGATGAATCCGACCAACACTGATCATGTCTGTTACGGAGCATCACTGGAAGAAGAGTTCCAGTTAGGGTAGGGCATGTTCAAGATGGTGGGGTGCAGGTGTGACCCCACAAGACACAGCTGTAAATTTAACCGTTGCCTCCAAACTTGGGTCAAGCCTATCTATTTTCCTTCAGAGTGCAAGGCTTCTGGCTTCCAAGAAGGACTTATGTATCACAACTAGGGGTAAATTACTGAATTGCAACTGGTTTCCTCTGTTGGGTGAGCTTGATGCAGGGAATGCCCAGTGCCAGTGCCCTGTGCCCAGTGCACTCACTGCCGTGACCCTGCCCACCTTCAGTAGTTGCCACTTGCTTTTGCAGCATAGAAAACACCCACAGACTTAGATGTCAAGAGCTATGTTTGGGTTTGGGTTTGATAGATGCTTTAGGCCTCTTGTCAATGAAACAAAACAAAACAAAACCTGTTCTCAATTTAATTGTCTTTGCAGACTCTTTCCAGAGAAAGCTTCGGTGTTATACAGAGACTTTCAGACAGTCCTCATCTGATCTAATTTTCAAAACCAAGGGTGGCTATGCTATTTTGTGAATGTGTGAGTGAATACCTTTTGTACTCCCATGAGCAGACACTTCCGATGACCTCAGGATGGATGTTCCCTCTGGTTCCTATGTTTCCACAACGGGATAACCTTTCTGTTCCTTACAGACCCATAATGGAAGCCTCTTTTGATGCCTATGACCTAATGATGGAATGATATGCTTTCTGGTCTCCTATGGTCCCATTATGGGATGTCTCCTATCATACTGTGATGGGATGTCTCTTCTTAGCCTTCTGGAGCCCATGGTCTCACAATGGGATGTCCCTGCTAGTCCCTTGTGGCTTCCCAACGACATGAGCCCTCTGATTCCTCATGACTTCTGACATAATCTATGGTCCCATGAGCCGATGCTATATGAGCTTCCCACTAACAGTCCTGGCCTCACCATTTTTTGTTCTGCACCTGGTGGTATAGAACCCTTTCACTTTCTAATTCAAGCTCTCCTTACCCGAAAACTTCAGCAACAAGGGAAACCATCAGGAAAAAGTTGCCTTAAACTGAAGAGAAAAGGGAGGAGACAAAAGCGTAAGCCCCTCAAAGTCGAAGGATGGCACAGCTCTAGAGTTCTTGGAAAATGGGTGCTCATGGCCTCTGTCAAAGCAGCTGATGTTGGCTCCCATCCTTTCCTGAAAATTTGTATGTGATAGATTTCTGCCTGGCTCTGTGTTGATTCTTCCTAGGAGTGGTTCTCTAATTTCAGTGGCATCACGCTTTCCTGGGGAGGGTTCCCATGCCTCACTCTCAAATTTTCTGCATCACAAGCTTGAGAACTTGAATTTTGTCAGATTTCCAGGTGATGTTGATATGACGCCACCTTCCAGAACCACAGCTGTAGGCTGCTATCCCTTGCAAGTCTCCCTCCAGTCTGTTTACTTAAGGAATGGTCAAACATACATTACCTTGCAGCTAATTCCGGCTCCATTTCATACTGCTAACAGGTGGAATAGCTGCTTCTCCAGCCAGGGCAGCACAGGCTAGGCTTTCCCCCACTGAATGCACACTGTGATGTCATCTGCAGTTTCTCCAGGCCCTAACCCCCCCCCCACCACCACCTGAAAGGCTGCTTGTGTGTTGGGGTGTGGTGGGGCACTTGTATAGGTGCACATTTATGTGGAGACAAGGGATAAAGCTCAAGTATGGTTCCTCAGAACCATCCACCTTTTGTTTTTGAGACAGCATCTTTCTCGGGTTTGGAACTGACCAAGTAGGCTGGGTGAGTTGGCCAGTGAGCCTCAGGGCTGGTCTCTGCCTTTCCAGCATTGGGACTGCAAGCACGCACACCACACACAGATTTATGTGTGGATTTCTGGGGCGTAAACTCAGGTCCTTGTGTTTGCACGACAAACACTTTACTGGCTGAGCCCTTTTTTCCTAACCTTTTTGTTCTGTTTTGGACTAAGATACACTGCTTTTAGTGGCCGGTGGAGGAAGATAAATGGCATGTTTTAGCGCGTTAGCAATAGGAGTGTTATAAGCAATTTGGAGCTCTAAATAATCCCTAAGCCCACGTCGGCTCAATACATTAGGCTCCCAGTAGGTTGTTCTAGAACACATCCCTGACTCTTGAAAACAGATAGCAAAAACAGCAGCTGTACAGGGAATGTTTATTTATTTAATCACTCATGTACACACAGCTAGGAGAAGGCTGGATAGTCACCAGGCCTGTCAACATGACTGCTCCTGCGGAGACCTTGTCCTCATCTGAGCCCTCCGGGCTCTTCCTGTGCCTGCAAACAGTGGCAGGGTGGAAACAGAGGGAAACAGGAGAGAGGAAATGGTGTTGGGTTGCAAAACACGGATAGAACAATTGGCTTTGCCATTCCCAGGACAAACAGGATCCCCCCAGCTTGTGGGAGCATCCCTGGCACTTTTTGAAGAAGACTTGGGTCCATCTTGCTCCTGGGGAGGCTATTTACAGTTTCGCACAGTGGGGTAGTTTTATGAGCTGGCTCTCTCATTTTTATGAGGGTTCCTGGGGTAAAGCAGTTACACAATCTTAGACTAGCACACCAACTGCAGGGAAGTACAAACATCATAAAGTAGGCCATCCAGACCCATAAAGCCAGCAACACCAAGCAGTCGTGATTTAGTTCGGCTCTGGGCTGACCTGGCTCCTTCCGATAAGATAGAGGAATGAATAGCGCCTGCCCAGGGAGAGAGCTGGAGCGAGCTAGTGGGAAATAAATAATTCATCCGGCTCTTTCCAGAAGCCAGGAGTTGAAGGGACAGAAATACTGTTATCAGAAAAAGGACCAAAAATTCAATTGCTGGGATGTTCTTTTAAATTAATTCTCCGATTTGTTGGTTGAAGGAAATGACACCACCTTCAGCCAAATATTTGGTCAGCAATCCATCAGCAACACAGAGTGGCTCTGAGATCTTAATAAGACTTCTGGTGACAAACCAACTTTCTCCCCAGTGAACCTGTCAAGAAAGAGGTCCTGGGTGTGCTTGTATTTACAAGTGTGACTGCTGAGCCTAGGCTGCAGAGGGAGGCGGGGTTAGTTATGGACTAGGCTGCAGAGGGAGGCGGGGTTAGTTATGGACTAGGCTGCAGAGGGAGGCGGGGTTAGTTATGGACTAGGCTGCAGAGGTTCAGTCCATCAGGGGGCTCAGTAGCCGGAGACTGCCCGGATCAGAGCCAGCTTGGAGGAAATGAATGAGGGA
>CABHPQ010163834.1:0-28931 GCA_902168405.1 Peromyscus aztecus | reverse complement strand
CATTGCTGTTGAGCACACTGAAGGCTCACATTACACTGCTTTTGAGAACACTGAAGGCTCATACTGTGCTGCTGTTTGATGATCTGATAATGGGTAGAACAGAGGCAAGAATGTGACCAGCCAGCTACAACTGAACTAAATAAGAATTTAGACACGAATAACCTGTCTCATCCCTCCCACCTCCACCTATATCCCTGTTATTACTGGAGGTTATTAACCTCTTGCAGCACCTCAAGAGACCCCTACTCTTAGGATGTAGCACACTTATTTTTTTCTTTGAAGACTCTGTCTTACCTAGGAAACAGAAGTCACTACATTGTAAAATCCAGATACTCTGACCTTGGGCCAGAATCCACAGAACCACTATTGCTATTCTGTCTCTTGGAGGTGTTCGCCAAACTTCTAAGCCACTTAACTCACTTTTCTCGAATATGAGGTTGACCTGATATACTGAGTTATTCCCATGAAGTCATCATCTCACAGGAATGGTGTCAATACTTTGGTTTGGAAGTTATGCAGCTCAAACACAATTTAATCAAAGGAATGATCTTCATTTGACTTACTGAGCTGTAAAGGATACTGTTGATACCATGATCTGAATAAACTTATATCCATATTAAACAAACTGGTCCCAACCCCGTGACTGAAGCAGTATCAAGCCGAGTGCCCTCGGCATGTGCTGCCAGCAGAACAGCCTTAGGTCTAGAGCTCAAGAACAGCGGAGTGATGCTTCCTGTATAGGATGCGCACTGCTCTTTCCCACACTGACGCCCAGCACGGTCAGCCCAGTGCTTTTGCTGGGGTGGATAATATGGGAGGTGGAACTCCCCAATGATCGACTTCCAGCAGGACCCTCCTGCCCAAATATATAACAACATGTTCTTGGGATTGATTTTGAGTGATATGAGTAAAGAAATACAGCTTCCTTACAGGAATTACTTTTCCCAAAGTGATTGGGAAATGTATATGTCCTTCTCATTCATCAGAGAAGAAGGCAGGTTCCTGGTCAACATTTAAAAGTAATAATCTAGGAGTACAGGAACTTTGCATAGGGAAAATATAGTAGATAGGTGTATTGGCTCTGGTTACCCTGTTGCTTGAGTTTTCCTGCCTGGCCCACAGTCAGGATAAATCTCTTTCACCTGCCAGTCCCACAGCCGCTCAGACCCAACCAAGTAAACACAGAGACTTACATTGCTTACAAACTGTATGGCCGTGGCAGGCTTCTTGCTAACTGTCCTTAGATCTTATATCAATCCATTTCTATAAATCTATACCTTGCCACATGGCTCGTGGCTTACCGGCATCTTTACAAGCTGCTTGTCCTGGTGGCGGCTGGCAGGCAGTGACTCCCTCTGCCTTCCTGTTCTTTAATTCTTTCTGTTAGCCCCGCCTATACTTCCTGCCTAGCCACTGGCCAATCAGTATTTTATTAGCAACACATTTGCCATACAGAACATTCCACAGCATTACCCTAATAAGATCAGGCCAAAAAACGCCACATGACAAACACATGGATTCTTGCTCACATTTTCCGTATCCTCTGAATGGATCTTACATTTTTGGTCATCATCAATAAAGCCTGATAACAGTGCTTGAGAGAGAGAGAGTCTTTGGAATGGGAAGAAGGGTACCTGATACAAAGCATGAGTAATGATGCAGCCAGCATCACTAACTCCATCACCAATGGTCCATTGATGGAATGCAAATGGATCTGTAGAGTTGTGGCAGTGTGGATACTGGCACCCTTGCTGACTGACTCCCGTGCAGATTATCAAGTTAATAGCTCAAAATGTGAAGAAATGGTACTTGCATCTCAGAAAGAACGAGATAGTGCATGAATATTACAAAGGATCTTTACGGGTTGTGATTGAACAAGGCACAGAAATTCTAAATCTTCATTGATGACACCCTTCCGACTCCAACAACATTGTAATAATTTTCTTAAGTTAGTTTTTATGTAGACCCAGAACCTGGGTAGTGGTTGTTTTTCTGGGGTTTGTATATTAAGGAGTGATCTTGATTGAGGAAAAAGATTTAGGGAGGCATGACCTGGCTTGTCTGTGATACCTTCCAGTAAGGATAGTTATGACATGGTTTTTGCCTTGATTACATATAAATATAAACTTTAAGGAAGAACAGCAGTGGTATCATGTAATTAACACATCAAAGCTGATGCCCTTCTTACCAGGCACACTTACATTCAACTAGTGACAGTCTGTGTCAAGCCCTCAGGCCTCATCAGTGTATCATTTTCATGGGAATTGCCAGAACTACTCCGAAAATCACTGCAGCTGCTTTTAAGAGTGGTAATGCAATCCACACCCTACTGAAAAGGTCTAAAAATTACATTCTTCCAGTAAGAAGTAAGAAAATTCTTCCCAAGTGAAACTTAAAGAAATTTGGTCATTACCACAGTGTTACATTTTCAAAGAATTTTTGCAGGGTGAGTCTTTCATTGTACTATTAGCAGAAGTAAGTAGACAACTAGGTGGGAAGTGGAGGTTTGGGGATGAATAAGCAATCACTATCTTCCTCATAAATGACTCAATAAGTGTGTGAAGAGGTACAGCATTTCTGACACTTCCCATCCCACTATTTCACTTAGAGATAAAGGAGCACGACAGCAGGCCAGACACAATAGAAGGTTCAGCTGTTGGAAATGAAGTTCTCTCCTTATGAGTAGAGTCCAAAAAGAAAGAAACAGAGAAACAAAGAAAGAGAAAAGAAAAAAGAAGAAAGAAAAATGTTTATGAAATTACATTTGGTGATTTTACAGTAAAACAGATGGTAAGAAGGGAATGAGCTCTTGTAAACTAGTAACTTCCAGAAATACTCCACAGATATCTTGAGAGTAGTGGTGGTCCATGAGAATGTTTCAGGAACATTTAGCTGGATGACAGAGTGTATGCTACCCCATATTTCTGACTCAAAACTCAATTTGTTGCGGAATATTTGTTTAACTATGTAAAGATATGTTGCTGTTTTACCTTGCCTGCCTAAGGCATGTGATTGGTCTAATAAGAAGTTGAACAGCCAATAGCGAGGAAGGAAGTATAGGAGGAACTTCTGGGCAGGGAGAGTAAGTAGAAGGAGGAATTTAGACTCAAGGAAGAAAGAGAAAAGAAAAGGAGACAAAAAGGAGACACCAGGGGCCAGCCTGCCAGGCACAGAGGAAGTAGGAAAATAGGACATACAGAATGAAAGAAAGGTAAAAAGCCCTGGGGTAAAACGTGTCTTTATTTGGAAGCTGTTTGACAGCCCAAAGACAATTCCACCTACACCAATTGATCATTTGCAATCAAATATAATAATTGTAGATCCTAAAGATGAAGGTACTCTAGCACTGGAATGAGGGCTCAGCAGTTAAGAGCACTGGCTGCTCTTCCAAAGGACCCAGGTTCAATTCCCAGCACCCACATGGCGGTTCACAATGGTCTGTAACTCCAGTTCCAGGGGATCTGGCATCCTCATGTGGGCAAAACCCCAATGTACATTAAAAAAAAGTAAAGAAATCTTAAAAAAAAAAAAAAAAAAAGCTACTCTTAAAGTAAACAGAAAGAGGTCATGAACAAGTAGGACTTGTGAAGTAAACACCATCAAAGAATATTATTTGAACTGATAATAGTATATCAGATTAAATGCTTATGCTTTAAGCCAGAGAAGGGGCTTAAGAAATTAAAAGTTGGGTTTGTTTCTATTAGTGTGCTTTAGTAGAGAATCAGGTCTACATATGAGAAAGTAGTTACTAATGGGTTTCTGCAAGACTGAAGCGGGTAAGCTCTAAATGCTAAGATGTGAGACAGTAAAAAGTTACTTTGCACAGTCAAAGAAAGAACTAGTAATGAATATGTCCTTGGATCCTGTTGGGTTAGTAAAGTTCCATCACACCCATCAGACTCTCGTGCCACTTGCCACTTCCAAGTTCTGGCCATGTATAATAGAACATAAACATAGAAACTACTTCACTGGATCAAAGAAAAGAAAACTCGCCGGGCGGTGGTGGCGCACGCCTTTAATCCCAGCACTCGGGAGGCAGAGCCAGGTGGATCTCTATGAGTTCGAGGCCAGCCTGGGCTACCAAGTGAGTTCCAGGAGAGGCGCAAAGCTGCACAGAGAAACCCTGTCTCAAAAAACCGAAAAAAGAAAAAAGAAAAGAAAACTCAATACCACATTTTCCTGAACCACAGAACTTCTAATTGCTTTTAAGTGAGTGATACCTTTCAGCCACGATGAGATAGCTACACAGAGCCCTTTGCAAAAGCCCACGGTGATGCAAGAATGGGAAAGGGTTTCTCCTAAGATTGCCATAGGTAGGGGATTGTAGACGAATCTTAAAAGGTCTTATTAATAAAAACAAACCCGGAGCCAGGTATTGGGGTGAACGCTGAATGATCAGAGAAACAGAGCAAGCAAGCCAACCTCATCTTGCCAATTCCTCAGCTGATCTTGTTTCCTCAGACTGAAAGCCTCTGAATCCTCATCCAAATGGATCTCAGCTGAACTGCTGCTAAAAGCTTTAAAAGGCTCTAGTTCCTGGTCCTCATGCCTTATATACCTTTCTGCTTCCTGCCATCACTTCCTGGGATTAAAGGTGTGTGTCACCATGCCTGGCTGTATCTAGTGTGGCTTTGAACTCACAGAGATCCAGACAGAACTCTGCCTCCTGAATGCTAGGACTAAAGGCATGTGCTACCAATGCCTAAACCTATGTTTAATATAATGGCTGTTCTGTTCTCAGACCCCCAGATAAGTTTTTTTGGGGTGCACAATATATCAACCACAGGGGATAAAACATACAGATGCCAATAAAAGAGTGAAGAAATGAGACAATAGTCAGCCAAGACATTAAAATTGTTTAACCATAGGAAAAAGAGCATAACCTCAGCACCCAGGAGGCAGAGGCAGGCAGATCTCTGAGTTTGAGGCCAGCCTGGTCCACAGAGCTAGTTCTAGGACAGCTAAGGCTACACAGAGAAACCCTGTCTTAAATAAATAAATAGATAGATAGATAGATAGATAGATAAATAAATAAAAAATAAATAAATAAATAAATAAATAAAAAACAAAAAAGAAGGAAAGAAAGGGAGAGAGAGAAAGAAGAAAAGATCAGGACATAGGATCCTTTAAATAGGAGTTAAAACTCATCAGAAAACATGCCCTGGATCCCTTTCCCCACTAATAACGCTAACACCGGTGATAACTTCATTAGAGATTGCTACAAGCCTTTTATATGTATCAACTCATTCCAACAGCCAAGTCAGGTGAACAGTGGCAATTCTCCATATTTTAGAATAAGAAAACAGAAGTAAGGATGCTTTAGGTAGTACAAGATTCCATAGCTTCTACCAGACACAGTATTTCAATTCTCATGTATATTGCCCAAGCTCCAACACTGTTACAGCTTTAAACAAATGTCCTGTTTGGCCTTGGTGAATACTGACCATGAGAAGAGGAGAGCAGTAAAGTGTTGCAGGTGATTCTGAAGGCCGATGCTAAGATGCTGAGCTAACTCTGGGGGAGAATCTGAGAAGTGGGGAAAGAAACAGAGCCACTGAGAAAGGAGCAGAAGAGGGAGGGGTTTGAAAAACCTCACAGATGGCATGGTATTGAATCAGTGTGGGTCACCTATGCGTATATGTAAAGACAGCATGCATGTGAGGGAGAAAAATGCCCATGCAAAGGTGACGGATGATGGTTGGCAAGAAATGGAAGAATAGAAACAAGATGGTAAGGATGACTTCACAAAAGTTTCTAGAAGTCCCTGAGCCCTTTCATAACATAGGTATACGATCACGTGAACTGTGTTTGATTCTTACGGAAAAATAAGATTAAAGGGGTTAGAGATACTTATCATTCCAGCATCGGAGAGGCAGAATTTTAAAAAGTGAATTCAGAGTGGGTGAGGTAGCTGTTAGAAGCTATCTTCGGATAATTCCATCGCAAACAGAAGAAATTCAGATTCCCTACTTGCCTTATTATTAGTCTTCCCATAAGCTTGTGCCACAATGCCAAGTAAACAATGTCGCTTTCGCATCACCAGCATCCAAACTGGAGTAAGAGGTAACACATTTCTACACCTTCTAGACAGCTCAGGCCTCCATCTGTGTGAAGTCACTAATTAAGTGTTGTCAATGAAAACAACCCTTGCAGCCCGCTGAAGAAATGCATTGGAAACAGGGGTTTGAAGGGAAGTTTAAAAACACAGGTGTTGCTTTGTTCAATCAGAGCCTAACAAGCCCTCAGTGGGATAAAAGGGTGAGAGGTGGGACCGGGAAAGGTGACGTCATCCTCCGCTGGCCCCCTCTTCAGAAAGGAAAAGGAACAGCTTACTAAGCACTTCCTACTAGGGCATTCAAAAAGCAGAAGGAAAGGTGCTGGATTTCAACCACGACACCGCTCACACCTCTGACAACGACCTGTGAAAAGATATTGGTAAGAGGTACAGAAGCCATGGTAGTTAAAATTAAAGTTTAGACTTTTTTTTTTTTTTGGAGGCGCTATAAATCAAACCCCAAATCTTCCACGTGCTAAGCAAACTTTCTACCGCGAAGCTACGTCCCAGCCTTTAAGATTAGGCCTTGAAGCCGATAACAAATTATGAATCGATGTGGACTTTTTGTTTTTGTCTTTTTGGAGAGTGAAAGGGGCCAGTAAATCCTACTTCATCTGTCAAAGGCTGGCATTTGTGCACCGGGGTGGTGTGCGGTGTGCGCATGACTGCCGTAAGCGCTGCACCTGTGCCGCTAAAGTCAGTACGAAAAATGACGTGTTCAGCTTGCTTTAATAATGGTAAGTAGGACCCAGTAGGAAGGCTCAGCGTGTGAAGGCGTTTGCCGTGTTAGCCTGGGGACCTGAGTTCGATCCCCCAGACATATCGGGGAACTCGGAGAAACCAACTTTAGACTATTGTCCCTACTGTGTTCTCGGCCACGTGTTCCCCACACTGTAAGCACTCACAATAAATGATTTTGCAGAAGAATACTTACTTTCCAGAAGTCTCCCAATCATGATGTTTCAAAGTTTAAATGTATCATGTACTGCTGACTCCTCACTTGAGCAGTCCAATTCGCTTATACCAGCTCAGCACAGAAAAAAAAAAAAAAAAAAACAGCCACACAGCTTTGGCTTGCAGGCATTGCATCCGACATGTCAGTGACCTGCAAGACTCCGAGGAATGTTCTGAAAACACAGAGAGGAGTTTCACTTAAAACTTCTCCAGGAAGCTTTTTGTCCCCTCCCCATCCATCTCCATTATCTTCAAATCCAGGTACATCTGTAGTAGGAATTTGTTCTGTGGAACCCTGCAGCAGTATTTCTCCTCATTTCCATGGAGACAGCTCCTATCAACTTTTGAAGGAACTTGCCTGTATTGTAAACAAACCTCTCTTGGCAATTGGCCTGTTTTCTTTTTCTATCTCATCTTCCATCTGCTCAAAGGCTTTGCTTCAAAAAGAAATAGGTTGCAGGTGTGGACTTTTTCTTCCCTTACTGCCCTCCCCCTTTGTTTCTGAAAGAAGTCGATCTTGGAGATTAAAATCCGCTCCACTAGTGACATTAACAGTCCCACACAATGAGCCTGAATACCTGTGTGTACCCGTGAACCCATAGTTGGCGCAGACCGACACTTAGCACTTTGGTTAGGTTTTAACAAAAGTCCTCATGGAAACCGGAGGCAGCCGCATGCATGAAGCAAACAAACCATAGTGCCGGCCCAAGATGAAACCGAATCAATTTTTTAGGCTCTTTCATTAAAGACAAAAGTGATTATTACAGAAGTATTTTAATGACAGGAACAGCCTTGCTAATAATAATCACAGTGAGGGAAGAAGGGTTTTTTATTTCCTTTTAGGGGGGAAAAAAAAGGTCTCTCATGTTTAACTCAGGGTTCCATAGCTTCAAACTTAAAGAGCTTTAATTTCCAAGGTTTAGGATATAGGTAAGTTATTTGTGTGATGTGATAACTTTAACAGTCTTATAAGTTCACTTATCTACACTACCCCCCCACCACTATCAGATCAAGTGACTACTAGAATAAACACAATGGCCTGGCATCATTTCAAATAAATATAAAAGATTAAATACACACACACACACACACACACACAGAGTTAACTTAGAAGAAGAAGAAAAAAGATAAATTCCCTTCACCAAATATCAAACTTGAAAAGAGCTAATTAGAACTTGGCTAGATTTATAGACAAATTTAGGAACATATGAACCATAGTCTTAGATGTCTATTGAAAATGTATTGTTTGCTTATGTTGTTTTTAATTTTCTTCAATGTCCATGAAAAGGACTACCTCACTGATAATATCTGAAGAAAACTCATTCATAACATATTTTAATTGGCATATGAAAATTGTATAAATTTATGGTATATAATGGAGTAGTCTGGTACATTCCTCACTATTGTAGGAGATTATTTCCAGGCCCCTCTAGGATACTATAAACCAAGGATGCCCCAGTGGCTTATGGGAAATGGCCTTGTATTTGTATGAACCCTACACACACACACACACACACACACACACACACACACACATCCTTGTGCATATTTTAATCATTTCAAGATCATTTATGATAAACAATACATTGTACATGATAAATTCATATTTTTTTAAGAATAACAAGAACAAAAGTGTGTATTTTCCATGTAGAGGTGGCTGTTTGTTTTTGTGTTTTAAACATTTCTGATCTAAGATTGATTGTGGCTGTGGATTTAGAGAGTCTCATAGTCTTGCTGTTGTCTGATTAAGTCAAGACAGTAATATCCTGTCTCCTTACATCCCAGCCATCCTCTGTGGTAACTGCTGATATTGCAAGAAAACTCTAGGTTTAGGAAGACCTGGTGACCTCTCTTAGGCAAATGATAGAAACTAACTACATACAACCCGTACAAAGTTTCCATAATGCTTTTGGTTGCTGACCATCTTAAAACATATCTGAACAAGGCACAGACTTAATAACAGTAGAATACTTTTCATTTTGAGGTGTTTTCAAGTCCTCATTTTATTGTATGGTCTAACTTTTACAAGTTTAATGATATAAACAATTTCGTATTACAGGAAGAAAATCCAAAGCCAATAAAAACAAACAAAAATGAAGAACTGTGTGTGTGGTTGTGTGTGCATGTGCTTGTGAGTGCGCACGTGTATGAAGGCCTGTGGAGGCCAGAGGTCACTGTTGGGTATCTTCCTTAATTGCTTCTCCTGTTTATTTTCCAAGACAGGGTCTCTTGTTAAACATGGATTTCATCAATTTAGCTAGTCTGGCTAGTGAATGAGTCCAGGCATCTGCCTGTCTCCTGCCCCCACTTCCCATGCTGGGAATATAGACACAGCACACACCTGCCATGGGTACTGGGGATCCAAGCTCAGGTCTTCACGTTTGCACAGCTGACAATTTATGACTGAGCCGTCTCTCCAGCCCCTAAATAATATTTATATCTATCTTTACAAAACAATCACTTTCCATGTGACAAAAATCAATACTTATTAAAAATGTTTTATATATATGATACCCACTAGTATTTCAAAGAAGCCACTTTATTGAGGAAAAAAGTCAGATTGTATGGGGTTTATTTTTGCTGCGTAGTTCCATTCTATTCATAACAAGTATTGGAAGAAGACTGTTATGATTAAGTGTGTTCTTAGAGGTAGGTGTTGTTTGAATTCTTTAGTGGTGCTGTTGCTCTTTTAAATGTATTTATTTTTCATGTGTAAGTGGTTTGCTCACATTTCTGTATATCATGTGCATCCTGGAACTGTGGTTATGGACAGTTATGAACTGTCATGTGGGTGTTGGGAACCAAACCCCAGTCCTCTTCAAGAACAACAAGCAGTATTAACCACTAAAGCCAACTCTCCAGCCCCTATTGTGTTGTTTATTATTGTTATATAATTGAAGCCTGGTCACAATCCCCAAAGACTATATGAGCTACTTTTCTAATTACTGTGACATCAATACCTGAGATAACTAAAGAGAAAAAATGATTAAATTAGTTTAAAGGTTTCAGAGTTCAGCCCACAGTCACTTGAGCCCATAGTCTTCAGCAAAACGTCATAGTAACTAAAGCATGCCACACAGGAAATTCTTCAGCTCATGTGGGACAGGACCTGTTTGCAGTAACCTACTTCCTCCAGGTAGGCCCTCCAGCACTACCAAAAAAGCACCACCAGATAAGGACCCAGCGTTGACAATGTGAGTCAGCGGGGGACATGTCACATTCAAACCATAACAGGACAATATGAGTCAGCGGGGGACATGTCACGTTCAAACCATAACACAGTGTTATATCCCACCTGACAGTACAGCTATTAGGTCGGAAGTCAGTACAGGTCATGTGTGTAAGCAGCCCACTGCCTACAACTGCTTTCTCAACAGCATGCAGATACAGGGGTTTGTTAGGAGCACACCAAACGCTGCTCCTAGAATCGCCCATTGCCTTTATCTGTACACCAAATAAAGTAGAGGATTGAATCCAAATTCAAAGCACAGCACAAGTCCTGAAGTGTTTATGTGAGTCTCTCCAGAAAACTGGTCAGGCTTCTCCAGGCAATAGAAGTTGGGGAGGATGTTAAATTATATGATGGAAAGAATCTTATAGCCAACATTATGGACCACATCTGACATGGAAACTTATTTTTAAGGCTGCTACAGTAAGTCTGAAGGAGAGAGTTGATATATTGTAAGTCCGGGAAAGAGTTGACCATGGCTCTTGGCAAACGCATGGGAGAGCTGGCTTGTCTCTGGAGCTCTTCATGTTTCTTCACACTGCCCTTTCTACTACTTATATTTACAGGCTGGCCCTGGCCGTGCTTCCCAGAGTGGTCACCTACTCTGCCTCCTTCATTTTTGATTTGTAGTTGGTTATGGCATCAGGGCAAAGGGTCACACACAACACTTCTTTCTGGAATTTTTAAGCTGGCCTGAAAACCCTGCAGGATAACTCTGTGCACTTTCTCATATAGATTTTCATGCAGGAAGCATTCCCTGAACGCTTACTGTATGCCCTGCACTTCTAACGACTGAAAGGCTGTAGGATGGGGGGCTCTACATCTGTCCTCATGCAATATCCTCGGTCGTGGGAAACAGAAGCTCCAATTACATACTTACACCAACGTATGTATTATAAGACACTATAAGACAGAAACTTAATGGAGGAATTTGACATCCAGCATTTGGAAACTATTTTCAGAGAATATGTCCCAGAGCGAAGCAAGGCTTGAGTTAAAGCTTACAGAGGACACAGTAATTAAGCAGACAGATAGTAGAATTTATTGTCTGTTCCTGTTTACTGGGACTTCAGTCTCATAAGAGTCACCGCATGCAGTCTTTGAAACATGACCCCAGGGCCTGCAACTGTATGCAGCTCATGTTCAAGCCTCAGTGAGTATTAAATGAATGAGTTTACCTAGCCAAAAAAGAGGAAGGGCAGAGCAATTCAGACAGAATTATACAAGGATGTTTTATCTGAAGGAAGCATGGAAAAAAAGAGATCTGGCCAGCCCAACAATTTGGAAGGCTGGATACAAGTTTGAGAAGCCAAGGATTGAAGAAGGATGTTGAGTTCTGGGGTGTTCTGTCTGTGGGAGCCCTGTGGCTCCCATCCTCATTTTATTATTGGCCATCCAAGACTAGAGATAATTTGGGCTATAGTAGTTTTGTAGAAAAGACTCACAGGAGACCTGACCCTTATGAAAACTGTAATCAATTATTATTCTCACATCAAAAGCGTAAACCAAAGCCTGCCATGGTGACCCATTTGTTTAATCCTGGCTCTTAGAAGCAGAGGCAGGCAGATCTCTGTGAGTTCCAGATCATTGATTTATGCAGTGAGTTCCAGGCTAGCCTGAGTTACATAGTTAAACCCCGTCTCAAAAAGAAAGAAAGAAAGTGTAAACTGTTTTAGTATGCCTCTGAGTGGCACAAAGGCCAATGTATAAAGCTAAAGATCTTACTCTCTCTTTGCGTCCTCTCCTCAGAAGTCCTCCTCTCTTCCCACTCCTTGTCTCTTTCTCTCCATCTGCCCTCCTTTCTTATTCCTCCTTCCTTCAGTGAATATGTAGGTGGTGCTTTGCCCTAACGGTCATTGGCATGCCAGTGTAAAATACATATATATGATACATACATGCATATATATTATAGTGGGTAGCATTTCAACCTTGATCTGGAAGTTCCAACCCCCATTGAGGCTTTGGTAATTGTCACGCCTACAAGGTGGGACCAAGATGGCGGGGAGCCGGCCCTCAAGGAGGAGGGGGGAACGCCTCATTCATAGCGGTTTTTTGATGGTCTGGGGGCTAAGCTAGGGAACTGAGACCGGACTAGCTGTTTCCTTTTTTGGGAATTGAACCATGTAGGCATTTCTTGGTTATATGGAACTTTGTAGGCGGGTTTAGGTACCTGCCAGCTGGGGAGGAAGCTGAGGGTGGGAGCCACCCAAGCCTTTGGAATTTGCCCCACGTTGGGCGCCATTTGTAGCTGGAGTTTTGTCTCCGGTTCCCACCAAGCCCCGGCAGTCCCTTAGCCCACTTATAAAATAAACATACAGATGCTTATATTATTTAAACTGCTTGTCCATTAGCTCAGGCCTATCATTGTCTAGCTCTTACTCTTATATTTAGCCCATTTCTATTAATCTATACTTTGTCACGTGGCTCGTGGCTTATTGGTACCTTATATCTTCCTTGTCCTGGCGGCGGCTCCAGCAGTCTCTCCCTCTGCCTTCCTGTTCCCTCAATTCTCCTCTCTGTTATTCCCACCTATACTTCCTGTCTGGCTACTGGCCAATCAGTGTGTATTTATACAGAGCGATATCCACAATATAGGACATATATGTGATTTCATACATATATACATGTGTATATGTATATACAATATGTATATACAATAAAGGCAGAAACTATACCACCCTTGAGTTAAGCCAACCTCCCTTTATTGAATATTCCATATATGATCAGATCACTTCTTGACCCCCAACTTTGAGGATGGACTCTCTGTATCCTGAGCAGACACTCAACACACAGAGGAGCTGAAACAAAATCCTGAAGTTACTGGAAAGAAATAGATCCCAACTCACACAAATAAATTCTGTGTGACTCTGGGTCAAAATGCACTGTATATGAGTTAAATTGGGGAAGTTTCCTGAAGAAAACATAGGTTTTTGGTTTGGTTTGGGGTGTTTGTATTTTGTTTCATTTTGTTTTTTGAGACAGGTGTAGCTAGAGTTTTCCTGCCTGGCCCATGGTCAGGATAAATCTCTCTCACCTGCCAGTCCCACAGCCGCTCAGACCCAACCAAGTAAACACAGAGGCTTATATTGCTTACAAACTGTATGGCCGTGGCAGGCTTCTTGCTAACTGTCCTTATATCTTAAATTAATCCATTTCTATAAATCTATACCTTGCCACATGGCTCATGGCTTACCGGCATCTTTACATGCTGCTTGTCCTGGCGGTGGCTGGCAGAGGCTCCCGCCGCCTTCCTGTTCTTTTAATTCTCTCTGTTAGTCCCGCCTATACTTCCTGCCTAGCCACAGGCCAATCAGTGTTTTATTAGCAACACATTTGCCATACAGAACATCCCACAGCAGACAGGGTTTCTTTTGAGGCCAGCCTGGTCTACAGAGTAAGTTCCAGGACAGTTAGGGCTACACAGAGAAACCTTGTCTTAAAAACCAAAAATAATAAATCATTTAAAAGAGAAGAGATATATAGATTAGCAAAGAGGATAGAGAGGTGGATTTCCTATAAAGGATTTTTTTTCTTTGCAAAGTGTAAATATATTAAAAGTTTAAGACCATTTAGGAAAAGCAAATCACCCCTGAAGCTGACTTTTGACATGCCAGACAAGAATATCCAATGGATCTTTTCCCTATTCCTTCTCAATATAAAACAGGAGTCCTTTCCTTGTGCTAAAGGAGTATGAAAACTTTTACCCAAAGGATGAACAAAGGACATAGTAGTATTAAAAACTACAGAGCTGCAAATTTCTCTAAAATTAAAAAATCTCTACCTAAACTACAAATTATTAATTTGTCATTAACCTTCATGACATCTTTCCCCTGCTATACGGGAGAATTTAGTGCCCTGGTATATAATTAACTGTTTCTTTTAGCACACATGTCATAAAATCTACAAGTGTCTTCCACAAGACTAAAGTGTAGTTCATTCATGTTCCACTTATTAGGCATTCCCTACCCGAAGGCACAAAAATAAATTTACACTGACTGTTTTTGAGAATATTTTCACCTCTTTTTGGATCAACACCTGCTAGTCTGGTCTTGTGTCTCTTCCACTGCCTCAGATAGTGTTTCACTGCTTAGAGACCTTTGAAAGGCAACAGATAACAAACACTCTTTGGTCCCTGAATTTCAATAGAATAACCTGAAACTTCTTATCATGAAGGCCCAGGCAGACCATGATATTGGGGAGTGACTGAGGTTTCCCAGATCCTAGTTCCATGAATAACTTGATTTCCTTTAAACAAACAAAAAAAAGGTTAAATTAAATGTATATTACTGCCAAAGAAAAAAATAGTTTTCTTTACCCCAGCAACAGTGACTTGCCTAGGTCTTGCCTCTCCACTCATTTCAAAACCTAGTACTCTGTTTTCAGCCTGTCTTCTGCACACAGACGAGGACGGGCTAGACATCAAGGCATCAAGGGTCGTGTCTCAGCGGAGACAGCAGTGCGGTTGAATACATGCACATTTCCAGATCTCTTGATGAAGAGGCTTTTAAGTAGTCCCGTTGACTAGTTCAATAGCCATGAGATGAGCTAGCTCTCTGTGGATGTCAGGCTACGTTATTAAGCCATGTTCAAAGGTTTTTAAGAAAAAACCACCAGTCTAGCTAAAAAGAGTTTAGGTTTTCAAATGTTAACAAACGTGCCCCCCCCAAAACACTGTGTATGTGTGTGTGTGTTCAAATATAATATTTATATAGCATGTCATGAACAAGTACACAAAATAACAAGTATACAAAACAACCATTCAGAATGCTTTAACAACAAACCTGTGCATTCTAGGCAGTCATTCCTTGTTAATGAATGGATGAACACCATTACTTATCCTCGTTCCAATGAACAGACTCAACAGTGTGTCTTGAAATTGGTTAGAATGAGTGAACAGACAGATGCTAACCTATACTCCTCTCCTTATAGAGCGCACGCATCATCTATCCAGGTCTATTATGTTACTGGCACAGCAGGCCAATGCCTCTCAGAGTGACCTATGGCAAGTCAATTAAATTCTCTTTAATCCTTCTATTTTATAACAATGAAATAAATACAAGCCAACTACAGTCCTCAGAACCAGGACAAAGCTAAAGGAGATGTTAGCAGACAGAATGATATGACAATAAAATTGGATCATACAGGTAAATACCTAGAAATGCAAAGGAGATAGGCGCCTCCCAGCTAGTTAGGAAGAAAGAGTAAAAGTGGAGTTTCTTTGGGGGTGATGTTTTAAGGCTAAATAGCAGTGACTGGACAGCACTGTGATATACCAAATAGCTGTTACATTTTACACTCTAAAATGCTTAATTTTACATACATTCAATATAATTTTTACAATGTGTATCATAAGCATTACAAGCTGCTAAAGCATGTCTTTGTCACTATTGTGAAAACAATAATTAACGCTGTCCACATGGTTCAGGAAGACAATCACTCCACGACAATTTCTCAACCTATACATGTCGTGTTTGCAGAGAACCCGAATACATGCCAATGATGAGTGTGGTTATGTCCTGATAAATTACACTGAACTGAGTCTGGATCAGAAATGGGGGAATACTGTAACCTGCCCATTGAGAATCTTTCCTGACAAGCAGGAAAGCACTTACCTCTTGGATATTAAAATAATAATAAGAAGAAGTACGCATGGTATGAAAAATATATAAATAACCAACATTAATTTTGAACTATGCTTGATTGTCACATATTCTGTGACAACAAGACTTTCCTAAAGCAAGCTCTGTTGTTACTCACACAGTTGAAGTTTACACTGTTGTTCCACAAATCAACGAGTATTTATTGCACTATTTTTAAGGCCTATAGGTTCTACTAAAGGCTAATAGGAAATGACAAAACCATGTTTTATTGTGATTACTTTATGAACAGAGTTATGTTTGTTTCTCAAACAGATGGTATCAGATACTGCGAGTTATCTGAAGAGATGGAATATAACCTTGGACTTGTGTAAGTTCTGGCAAAACTGCTTTGGCATACATTCTGTTTACTGTCAGCCAGGGGCAGGGAGGGGTTGAATTATTTACTGCCCACTGTTAGATCATAAAGATTGAAGGGTCTGGTAAATACTACATCCAGGATTTGAATTGGGTCGCAGACATCTATGCTGGTACAACTGGGGGCCAGAAGATCTGAGTTCTAATTGTGAGCCTGCTACAAATTTGCTAAGTACCATTAAATAAATCCCGCAGCCTGCTGGGTTTCAGTCCCTCCTAAGTGAGATGGTAGGTACATTTTCTCAGATATGTACAGGCTCTGCTTTCTGTTAGCAAATGTAGAAATTAGTAAGGACTTTGCTCTGTCGTTTCTTAAGATTTTATCTTCGTAAAATTCTGTTCTTAGATGCATCAAATCGCACTAAAGACTCACTAAGTAAAAGTCATGTTTGCAAAATCATCTTCCACTGAAATAGCCCCAGAAAAGGATCTCCTCCAGTTCTTCAGGACACTTGTGAGCTTCCAGGAATCACCCTGGCACCATCTCCAGAAAACATTCCCTCTGGTTTGCTATATCCCTTTAAACCCCTGCAACTTTTGTTTCTATCTCTTTTCTCATTTAACATCAGTAAAATGAAACACAGATGTTAACAGGCACCGGCAAAAGCTCCATCTGAGCCACACTATCTCCTGCTAAGCTAACAAGGCCCTACACCCAGTCTCATTGTTAGCCTACAAGGGTGTGAACGAGATAAGGTAGGGTGGGAACCTGACCCAGTGACAGCCAATCAGAAGAGCTTTTGTCTGTGGATCTGAACAGGGTGATTCATCAACCACCAATCCCATAAACTTTCAATAGGAGAACAAAAGTCCACTATTGCCCCAAAGGTTGTGCTTGGTTTTATTCCCCTGTACAAAAAAAAAAAAAAAAAAAAGCTAGTTTAACTGTTTAGAGCAACTTCAGAATTCCCAAAAAACAAAGATCAGAGCAAAGAATCCAAGAAGACAAACTAAGTGTACTACATCTAGGTCTCCATAGTAACCGGGTGGAGGAAAGCAACTGTAACCTGGGAACAGGACCCTAGTAACCTCATTTATCGGAAAAGCAAACAAAACTGTTGTAAAAATAAATAAATAAAATTATTTAGAGAATGACCTTAGCATTCCAACTGCAGAAGGAGTCCCCATTGTGAGCTACTTTACTTCATTTACCCCTCAATTTTTTCTAGACAGGAGTATGTGGGGTTCATGTTCATTTGTTAGCTCCATGTGGCCTTTGAAGGTATGTCATCTTAAAAATATATAATGTTCATTTCCCATCCTTCTTTTTTTCAGCTGACATGGAGTAAGAGCTATTATACTCATAAGTTTTAGAATCCAGGGGCGGGAGGGAGGCCAGGGAGGGAAGCCCTCTCACAATTTTACAGGAAGCACAAAAGGTGTAGAATGGCTGTAGTTTTCTGCACTACAAGCAGGAAAACATCCCTAAGGGTGGCAGGTGGTCAGGGTGACCAGTCCACCCAGGGGAATCCTTGTCTACCTTTGTCTGGAAGGGCCCTCTGGGGTGAGGAGGCAGTAACATTACACAAGGGAAATCAGAAATCCGAACAAGTAAATCAACAAGTCATCCTTTACGGCTCCTGATTCCTCTCTCCAGCTGTCCAGCTTTCCTTTTGTTGTCAGAGGCTGACAGACCTCGGAAGGTCATCAGGAAACCTAATTTCTAAGTGGAGCACCAAACACTGCATCCCCATGGCATGTCTTATCTAACTGTTCATCACCCAGATGACTTAGGAAGTAAAGAGTCTTTCCAAATGCTGCTTGAGTGTTAGCTCTACAAGTCTGTCCTGCTCCAGGTAGCTTTTGAAGAAAGTGATACAGGAAGTCCCTTATTTGTAGGTTCCAGGGACCTGTACTCCATAATCCTGCTATCCTGATCATACTGGCTTGGAAACTGACATTGGATCCAAACTCAATGTCTACTGGTATTTCAGCAACATATCAAACAGCTTAAAAGATAGGTCTAAGATACATCTCTATGCTAGACACAGACCACCTGAGTCAATGTAAGGATTATCCAGACAGCTTAAGTATCAGATACACGGGAGTCTATAGAGTAGAAGGCAAGAGAGGTTTAACCACCACCCAAGCTGGGCCTTACTGTAAACAGTGGAGTGAAGAGGGAAATGTAACAAAAGAAGCAAGGGTCTTAGTGAAGAACAGCAAACACCTGCCGCCAAGTGTGTTGATGAGTGGGTCTGGGAAGAGGTGAAGGGGTACAGACCATGGAAGGCAGATCCAAAGCGTTCAAGTAGGAATTAAGTGGGCAAGAGCCATTTGGGAAGAACTATGACAGAGTGAAGACATCAGAAAAATAAGGGGCAGAGGAGAGGTTAATCTAGACATTCAGGTAAAGGCCGGGTCATGCCAGAGCTTGTAGGCCATTTTCGTGATGTGGTGTTTAATCCGGAGAGCGGAGGGAAGCCACCAAAGGACTCCAATGGAGAGACAAGCTGAGATGTGTATCTAACCTGATGACAGGAACTTCTGTAGGAACAGAGTTTGGAGTAGAAAAACCAGTTCACACGCTTCTGCCAGAGTCCAGGGCAGAGATGGTGTCTTAACGGGAGTGCTGGACAGACAGATGGCATCCCAGACATGCAGTGCCTGGCTGGAAGGCAGCATCTAAATCATCTCTGCACTCGCTCTGTGTGGCACGATCCCAGTGCCTGGTAAATACTCAGGAAGAGGCTGTTGACCGAATAGAATTCAATTCCAAAGAGTCAGCAGCTGGTAATACCTTAGTACATTTCCTCTTTGGCAGCAAATCTACCCTAAGGAGAGATGTCCAATGGAGCAACTTTAGGGCCGGTGCATCTCTCACAGAGATGCATGAAGGCAAGGGAAACTTTTTGCCCTGAGATGACTTCATTCACGGATAATGAGGACATTGGCTGCACAAGAAATAGAGGTCATAGTGAGATATGACAAATGGGAGTGAGGGTGGAGTTCAGTTGACATAGCACTTACCTAGCATGTGCGAGACCCTAATTTCAATACTAAAAACTACAAAAAAAAAAAAAAAGTTTCGTCAGACATGGTCTTGGGAAGCTGCGGCAGGGAGATGGAGAGTTCAATGACAACTTGAGCCCCCGTCTCAAATGCATTGTCCAGCTGCATTAATCTCCCATGGCATTGCAACAGAATGCTATTTAAACTCTCTGGAGGGCTGGGGGTGTAATTCGGTGGTAGAGTGCTTGCCTAGCCTGTAAGCGGCCCCAGATTTGAGTGCCAGCACTAAAACAAACAAATAAGCCATCTGTCTCCACTTCATCATCTGTACGGTGGAATTATTAGCATTTGGCCTATCTGAAAATGCCACCGTGGAGATTAAATGAGATTACATGTGTTAATCTTTTATCGCAAGGTTTGACACATAGAAAGCTCTCGATAAACATTATTATCTTTATCGTTCTTCACTGGACTCTGAGCTTTGCAAAGGAAAGCACTCCTTGGTAGAGAACAGGCCCCCTGCCATAGGAGCTGCTCAGGGAATTGGCTGGCACTTTGAGTTCTCACCCATCCTCCAGAATTTGTGGATTTTATTTCACACATTCATTTCAGAGCCATCTTTGAAAACTCAGGTCGTCTAACAATCTCTAGTATCCTGAAAGGGAACATTCTTCCCACCCTGTAATTATCAACCTATCCATCGCCTTCCTCTTTTCCTGTTCCAAGCAAAATTATCCAGTCTGCTTGCCTTTCCCCCGACAACCCTGCCTTTTCAAAGGTAATTGCGTCCACTTGCATTACACACCTGCCTTCTTTTATTTTGTCTATTAATTTTGCGTTCTTGTAAGTAGATTGTATCTACTCCATCTGTTCCCTTCGTATTAATGAACTTTCTAGCTCTGGCATTGGCTGAGTTACCCTTCAATCCAGGCTCTTCTTCCAGTCTCCAAATTCTTTGCTGCTTAGGTGAATACTTTTGGCATCCACCTAGCTCATTCACCTTTGTTAGGCAACCTGTCTCTGGAAATACTCCTTTCTTACAGAATACAGGAGGGAATTATTCCTCCAAACAATTTTTTTTAACTCCCCTCTCCTTTGAGTTGACTGTTATTGTCCCCTCCCTTTGAATGTCTAGTAACAAACGTCTTCCAGCTAGAATCACACATTGTCTACACTTCTGGCAGGTAAAAGGAGAAAAGGAAAAAAAAAGAAGGCCCCACCTCCAGGCATGCTTCCAAAAGGAATCAAATAAAACCCCTCCCTGTCCTATCCCTCTAGGCACTTCTCAGCATGGGCAGGCTCCCTTCGGGAAGATTAATTCTGCCTTTTCCAATTTTCATGCTCTACTGGCATTCCTCACCTTCCATATCTGAATCCTGTATAGGTTGATTGTGTTTCTTAATTGTACTCTTAACACTGATTTCATCTACTTATTCTGGACCTTGTTTCATGGCTCGTTGCAAACTATTCATCTCCTGATCTACACCCCCCTCCCACCCTGCCCCACCCTCTTGGATTTCTTTAGACAATTCTTAAACAAGATCCTGGGGATTTTGTTTGTTGGAAGCTTTCTTTTTTCTTTTTTATGTGAGGCCTCTTGTTTTGCGGAGTTTTGTTTTGAATTCTTACTTATTGCTGTGGGGTAGTGTTTCCAGGACTCAGCTCTGTTTGCCTGAAATGCTGCCTTCACTCCTAAGTGATCAGTTCAAATTTGTCTGCTTACCACAAGGGTTGATCCAGCAGGGTGGGGGGTGGGGAGTCCAGGGGGCCGGGGTGCTGGGGAAGGCGGGGGGGGGGGGGAGGGAAGAGGAGAGAATTACTGGGTTAAGAACTAAGGAATTTTAGCAAAGAAAGAAGCCACAATGCTATCTTACACAATCTCTCTGACATGATGTCTTCCTGGCTTTATATAAATAACCCAACTCATAAGAAACTCACTACTGTACAACAGTCATTTCCCACCTTATGTATTCAGTAGTCTACAAAATACTTCCTAATTCTTAGATAAAATCCACCTCACCGGAACGTCCACACTGGCGTACTACTGTTGCTCTTAAGGTTGTATGTATCATATTAACGCCACAGTCTCCAATCATAGCTTTTAGTTGTTTTTAAAATACATGCCCTAAATAGGGAAGTGGTGGCACACACCTTTAATCCCAGCATCCGAAGGCAGAGGCAGATGGATCTCTGAGTTCAAGGCCAGCCTGGTCTACGAGGAGTGAGTTCCAGGAAAACAGCAACAACAAAAACCCCACAAATGTTTAAGAATATTTGATCACTACTCTCTTCCAAGCCAATTATACTAAATTCTTTGAGCCATTAGTCAAGAGCTTTGGGCTCTAATTTTTCTTGCCTTATCTTATGGAATTCTTGCATATCAATATCCCTCTAATTCACCTAACTTAGAACCAAAGAAGATGTTCCCCAAAAGTCTGGTTATCTCAAATCAAAGTGCATGCATGATCATTTTAGTCTGTGATTACATTATTTGCATATCTTTTCATTACTGTGATGCTGGTGTTTTGAATGGATGACCCCATAAGTCTTGGGCATTTAAATACTTGATGCCCAGTTGGTGGCTTTTGGGGAGGCTTAGGAGGTGTGGCCTTGCTGGAGAAAGTATATCAGTGGGGGTGGACTTGGAGTTTTCAAAAGAGCCATTTCAAGTTAGTTCTCTCTGCTTCCTATTTGTGATTTGAAATGTGAGCTCTTGACCATTGCTCTAGCTGCCTGCTTCCTGCTACCTCTGCTCTCCCATACTGGACTCTAACCCTCTGGAACTATAAGCCCAAATAAGCTCTTCCTCTATATGTTGCTTTGGTTATGATGTTTTACCACAGCAATTGAGAAGTAACTAATATTAGCTCCCAAAATGTTCATGTTCTGTAGTCTCCATAATAATACTATGAAGTTGAAGGCCATGCTATTATAATTATTTTTAATACAAAAACACTGTAACATGGAGCAGTGAAAATGTCTGATCAGACAGATGGTATGGAAATTACAGCTCAACCATCAAAAACTCTAGAAACTAAGTTCATAAGCCCTCATTGAGATTTTATCAGAATTTTTAAGACTTCCTTGATTAACCAACATAGTACTTCCCAAAATAAGAAATGTGAGTGGTAATGTAGATTCTAAGCTATCTAGAGGAAGCTTTTTTCCTCTGAAAGTAAACTCAGGCCTCTATCACCTCTGAATTCACAAAGATTTCGTCTGTACATACTTACACGGCATGTGTATTCCCTGTCCCTATAGCTAGTGACAATGATTCAGGGACCAGATGTTTCTAAGCTTGTTGGCTACCCTCAGAAATCCAGCTCATTAACTACTTAATCCAACACTCTTTTCATTCGTCCATCTTCCCTTTTTATTACGTGTATGTGTGTTTGCCTGTGTGAATGAATGCCACATGTGTGTGGGTACCCACAACGGCCAGAAGAGTGCTTAAGGTCCTCTGTAGCTAGAGTTACAGGCAGTTGAGTGCTGCCCAGTGGAGATGCTGAGAACAGACCATCAGCTCTCTGAAAGAGCAGTAAGTGCTCTTAACCACTGAGCCATCTTTCTTTGGTTTTATTAGATTTAATTAATATTTTTTAATTTAGATTTGCATTGTGTGTGTCTGTGTACTTGTGTGGATCAGAGGACAACTTGTGGAGTTGACTCTTTCAATGCAGCAAATGGATCCTCGGCATCAAATGCAAGCACCTGCTGAGCCCATTCTCATTGCCCAGTCCACCTCTTTTTTTTTCGTTCTTTAAAGGTTCATATATACATATATTAGTGCTCCGTCTTCCTGTACGGGACAAAAGAGGGCATCAGATCTCATTATAGACAGTTCTGAGCCACCATGTAGTTGCTGGGAATTGAACTCAAGACCTTTGGAAGAGCAACCAGTGCCCTTAACCACTGAGCCATCTCTCCAGCACCAGCACACCTTTCTTAACCCTCAGTTTTCTCTTAACTGTGACCACTATGAACCTCAGCTGAAATAACACATGCCCCATGGGGGAGGGGGAGCAGTGTTTCTCTTTTCTCATTTTTATCAGAAAACATTACAGCATCTTCTTCCCAAGGGTCGGGTGGGGGGACCTTTCTTTACCATTTTGAGATCACAATTGAGAAGGCTGGCTTGAAATATAGTTCAACAAAAGATATTTTCAAGGCCAGTAGAATGTTGGGTTATTTCGAGGATAGAATAGAGTTCAACCCAAATATCTCCTTGCACCATCCACATAAGAGAAAAAATACCTATGTAGCTGCCCAGACACAGTTCACGTCAAACAGGGCATCAGGGCCAAGCAATCAGAGCTGATGACTAGGAACCCAGATCCCCAAGGAGTCAAGAAGGCTGAGGGGCCATAGCCACCAGCAAAGAAAACAACAGGAACCAAAGAAAGAATGAAATATGAGGAGATAAGAGCTAAAGAAAAGGATGACGCGTTGGAGAGAAAGAGATCCTTGTGGACCAGGATAATTAGCCTGGGTCACAGGGGTGTTTTACCAGTGAGCCAGTTCACGGGTCCAGCTTCAGTTCCCAGTGTTTTCCTCCCATGACCCCAGTGGACACCCACCCCTGAGGCTGCCTCCAGCCATGCATCATGACATCATAAGTGTTTGGGCTTTGTTAAAGACGACTGAGCACAGGCTGTGCTACAGCCCTAACGTTTTTGTTACTTATTTCCTCTGGTTTTTTTGAGAACATTCAATGGATGAGGAATCTTAGCTTTCTGTTGTCATTTTTCATTGTTGTTGTTGCTGTTTTTGAGATGACGCCTCACTGTGTTGCCGGGATGGGCTCAACTCATGATCCTTCTGTCCTAGCGTTGTGATTGTGGGTGTGTGTCATCACATTCAGCCTTCATTTGAGGTTTTAGAACTCAATTGACTTTAAGACATTGTAGAAAATGATTGGAGTATCAAAATCCCAAACTGACTTTGACCTTGAACTGTGCTAGATGTGAGGCACTCCCAAAGTTTAATCAGGAAATTGCTCACCCAAAGTACCTCAACGTACATCTCATGTCACTCAGTATACTTTTAAAAAAAATGCTTCTAGGAGCCACTGGCCAAAAATATAAATGAGCAAAATCCTTGGATCCAGCATGCAGAACTCACAGTTGATGCAAGCAAACTTCTCATTGCTGCTTCCCCAAAACACATTTCCGAAGACAATTTTCCAGGAAAATGCATACACTGGATTTTGTATTCTTTGGAGCAAGATCCCGTGCGGAGAATGTGGAGCAGTGAGAGCTGCACATTGAGTGGCTTTGGCCATGTGAATGCTGGTCAGAGAGACGGCGTGTAGATCACAGCTTTAGGAAAAGCCCCAGCAGAGTGCTGCTCCCATCCTGCTACTGAAACAACAGAAGTGGGTTTGTCTCTGGGTGTTTCAGGACAAGTTAGATCCAAAAGAAATAAAGAAGGGGAATTTTTTTCCTGGCTACTCCTCTGGCAGCTTTCAGCATCCTGGCTTGGTACAGGCAGAGTCCCTCGGCCATCTTTTTGAGGTGGAGAACATGGGAATAACCCTTTCTCAGACTGTGCTTGCAATCTACAAATTCCAGCCAAGCAAGATTTCAGACTCTGTCCAAAACTGTTGCCAGGCGCTAAAACCAAAAGAATTGCACTGCATAGACTTTTGAAAGAAATCAATTACAGACTTCCTTTATTTGCCAAACAATCAACTACCAGAAATATTTTGTGTGAAACGTATACAGACCTGCAGTAGTTTGTGAGTGTTTGCAGGTCAGCCTTCTTCAGGCACCAAGGTAGATTATGATGAGTGAAATCTAACTTTTCTCAACATGCAGCATTTTTCCCCCCTCAGGCTTCCTCTCTGAAGGACTGTGAATGCCAAAGACCAATGATTGGGGACCAGCAGCCAAAAGGGAATTCAGGGCCATTCTCACTGACAACATTGTGGAGTTACTGAGGGAACCACAAGATAAAGCTTTCCAATTTTCTTCTGAGTGTAGGAGAAAATATTTCAAAGGAAACTGTGCTTGGGAACAGTTTTCCTAGCTTCAAAATCAAGTGAGTCATGGCACAACTTGGATGAAGGAGGGAACTCTTATCTGAGATCTCTACACAGTAAAATGAATTCTTAAGCCCACAAATCAGAAACAGAAATTGCTTCAGAAATATAGTGTCTGTGAAAAAAAGTTTAAATTATAGTATTAACCGGTATTCCTTAATTCACCAAGTTCCTATCAGTCACGGGTGCCTGGACAATTTAGACAATATAAAAAAAAAAAATGATGGCTACGCTAGGCCGGTTTCCATATGTAGGGCATGTGCAATAGTAAAATAATATTAGTAGAAAAATAGCCCTTAGTCTTGTACAGGAAATCCTTTGCTCTCTAAACCAAAGGAAAAACAGAGCAAGAAACAGTAATGTCTGAAGGACCAAGTACTTACTGACCACTCCATGCAAGTATATTAACCAAAATCCCCCTTAATTTCTGGATAAGGAAAGCTAATAGCCACTGGAACTCAAAGTGTCGAGAGACCACTGTCCCTGCCAATCCTGTTCTCCTCGGGTCTGCTGTCTGTGGAACGACGTCTTGATGTACAGAAGGAACTTAGAGATACTCCTCCTACCCGATTTGTCCCAGCGCTGCCTCTGCACACCACTGAAACTGCACTCCTTGCCTTCTCATCTCCACTTCCCTTGTATAACTCAAAGTCTGGCACGGTACAGATCACTGAAACAGTCCTTGCACGGGACTCCCTGGCCTCTGTCACCACCCCAGCCCCTCTACTCTCGATTCCTATTTCCTTCCCGGAGTCCTTTTCATAATGTGATCATTTGAAAAGAAGTTGTACTCCTTGTAGATACAGTTCTGAGAACTCTAGAAACCAAAATCAGATGTTGACAATATCATTTGTTGAATCATAATCCAAAATGAAAAGGAGTCTCCATCTGTAGTGTAAAGAGAAGGGACTAAGTTATAATTGGAATAGAAGCCAATATCCAAAGGTTCCTGAGATGTAAAGAACCTTCCAACTCATATTTAAATGCTTCATTGTGCAGTTTCCTTCAGGATCTTCTTAGCGTTGCTCATCAGTGTCTGGCACTGAACCCCAATGTGGTCCAAAGGACAAAATGAGTGTTCAGTAGACTAAGAGTGTAGACTGTAGTCTTTCCTAGCCTGCAGAGTAAATTTAAGGCTAGCCTGAGCAATTTAGTATAACCTTGTCTCCAAGTAAAAGATTAAGAGGGGATTTAGGATATAGCTCAGTGATAGAGTGCTTACCTAGCATGTACAAGGCTTTGGGTTCCCATTGGCACAGATTCACGTATACACAAACACACACACACACACACACACACACACACAGACACACACACACACACAGAGAGAGAGAGAGAGAGACAGAGACAGAGAGACAGAGAGACAGAGAAAGGGAGAGAGATACAGGGAGAAAAAGAGACAGAGAGATTATGGAGAAAAACTAAACTGTTCTTTAAAATGAGCTCAATAAGTGGGCTTACGAGGCAAAACTCTTAATTACAGAATAATCAAATAAAATGGAGAAAAGAGAGATAAGGTAAGAAAATTTGTAAGTGTAATTTAATAACATACAAGGTACCTAATTTGGAAATTAAGTGTCAGATAATGGTCTGTCCCGCAAAAGAGTTCTGGAGACATAAAGGATTCTGATGACCTTTTGAGACAGAGTCATGAGCCTCCCCAGCCACCAGACACTAATCAACTGTCAGCAACAGAGTAGCTTAGGTAAGAGAAAATCTGGGTACCTCTTTTATCACATATTTAAGTGTGGGTCTTGTTTCTGCCTACCTTACCACCACCAATAAAGAAAATAATGGAAACTGATTTCTCTATGGGCCCTGAATCTGAGTTTACACTGAGACCCTAGATCCCCAAATAAAGCTTGACTTAGACCCACTTGTCAGACTTTCTTTGCCTGACCTACTCATCTCCTTTGATCTTGCAGTAGATGTGGTGGGACTCAAACCCACCTGGGGTCACTCCCCCAATGCCTAGGGAGTAGATGAATTGGCCCTCTTTAACGATCGTAGGCCCTCATGTTGGCTCCTGAGCCTTAATGTAATGAACAGTAGAACTCACTGGTTCAACTCCCCTTCACCCAAAGAATACAGGAAGCAGTGCCGTTTCCTGGGGGAAATTAAGAAGATTGGTGCAATTATAAATATAACTGGGTAGGCATGGGAAGGCCTGTAATCTCATCACTGAATCATTCGCTCTGCCTTAGAGATGGCATCTGTAGGAACTGGGTAGAAGAGAGTGCTATTAAAGGTGATTCTAAAACACTGCAGATTGTAGAGCAATCCTAAGTGGACAACGTGTTCTCCTTTTGCCTAGAAGGACAGTGGTAGTGTGAGCCCCTTTGGGACTTCTGGGCTATTGATCTGGTTCTGTTGATCAAGGGCTAGGGGAGAGTTGTTTGAGGTGTGGCTGAGATATAAAATTTGAGAACAAGTTAAGTGAATGAACACCTCAGGACAGGCATTGGTTTGAAGACATGGAATGGCATGGCATGTCCCTCCAGAATACAGTTTTCATGCAGGATATCCACATAGGATGGAACAGTTGTATGCTAAGGTCTAATTCTTTATGTCCCTAACCAAGACATACATACATATAAACATATCTACAACTTCTCTGTGTAGCCCCGATAGCCATTTGACAGCTGTCCCTACCCAAGCAGCCCTATGTTTTTCTCCATGGGGTCATGAGGAAAAGGTGATGGTGTGTCCCACCACACATCTATCTCATTCCCAGGTTGACAGGGCTGTTTGTAGAGCCAACTGCCCAGTTTGACACTAAGAAAATGATTGATACCATATTTTGTGCAGAAGTTCAAGGAAACCATCCAGTGAGTAGTGTGTTTCCTTCCCTAAACCTCTAAATCACAGCGTTTGTCCTCCCAAAATAGAGACTACTGTAGTGACTTTCCTTTGCCTTCTACAATTCTTTTTTTTTTGTGTGGGGGGGGGGTTTACAAGACAGGGTTTCTCTGTGTAGCTTTGTGCCTCTCCTGGAACTCACTTGGTAGACCAGGCTGGCCTCGAACTCACAGAGATCCGCCTGCCTCTGCCTCCCGGGATTAAAGGCGTGCGCCACCACCGCCCGGCTACAATTCTTTTAGCAGCACTATCCATTGAAGTTATTCAATTCCTCAGGGGTCATGTGACACCATTCTAACAAACACGATGGATGCAGAAGTCTGATGGGAGTTTAGAGGAAAGTTCTCACTCTCTTGATCCCGCCTCCTCCCCTCTGACACTCTCTTGGCTCAGCAATAAAGACAAGACGCTTTGTGTCTCAGTCAATAACTTACCGTAAGGACCGGCAGTGTAGGAGTCCCCGATGTCGTTATCTAGAACGCTCATTCGCCTTCAGACTCCCGTTGTGTGAGTCAAGCAGCCCCTTTCCACATTTAAGGCCCTGTGCTGAAGTCAGCAATGTTCATAACTGCCCCGCTGCTGAGAAGAATCACCTTAAGGTGCGCTGCTGCCAATGAAGAAGACACAACTCTGCAGTAGGGTTTTGCTTCGGGAGGTTGTTTATTACTCAGTCACATGCTGCTGCCCATTGCCTGTCCTCTCATCTGGTTTTTACGGCACTTTCAAATCAACAGTTGCATCTTTAAATAGAAGTAACATAATGTAACCCACATAATCTCTCTGAGTTTTTATTAGTATATTGTCATAGTTAGCTCTGTCAGCTCAACA
>CABHPQ010163833.1:6254-21372 GCA_902168405.1 Peromyscus aztecus | reverse complement strand
GAGCATCTCCTCTCAGCGCTTTCCCATGAACTACGATATGAAAGGAAAGATCCCTCCCAGGACCAGGTCCTCAGGGTTGCCCTCAGCCATCCTGGAGTGGTTGCCCGGCCCTCAGGGCCTGGCTGTCTCTACCCCACCCCCAATTTTTCTCTTGGCCTGGAAGCAAGGGTCTTGTCCTAAGCAAGGGCTGACGTCATTTCCTGCAGTGCTGGAAGACGGTGGAAGGAGAGAAACCCCGCCCTGCCCCCCAAAGGGCTCCCTGCGGTGAGGAGATGGGGACTGTGGGAGGGAGGAGGAAACAGCCCGGTGGAGGGCTTGGCCTCACAACCCAGGACCCCTTAATATCTCATAATAAGGTGCTGTCAACATGAGTTTCCTGTCCAAGTGGATTTGCTAAGAAGGCTGAGGGAGGTCAGAGGTGCATTCTGGCCCTCCTGGGATGGGGCCCACAGGCCCCTTCCTCACCTCTGCAGTCCAAATAGGCTCACAGGAAGAAAGTTGTCAGACTCCTGTGCACCCAGGTTCCGTGAATCCGTCACGGGGTACAGAGAGGCCCTGGAGACTTCTGTGGACACTGTGTCTCCGCAGATACACAAACACAGGGTTGTGTTTTAACGTGAGCGGACTCAGAGCTTGACCAGGGGAAGCTGGGCATGGAGATCCCACGGGGATCTCCATAAAGGGAGAGCCACAAAGCTAATGTTGAGGCAGGGTGCTGTTTGATGAGAAGCCAGAACATATGGGTCGACCCTGGCCCCTATGAGTGACAACCCACGGGGTGTGACCCTCCTTGATGTTCGGATTTGGCTGCTGGCTGCCCACTCTGCTTCCCTGTGGAATCCTTGCTAAAGGTTCCTTCTTCCTGGGGTCGGGGTGGAGGGCAGAGGCCTAGCTCCCCAGGTGCCTCCGTGTCTGAGCCAGCTGGGAGGTCTTGAAGGGCGACGTAAATGAGAGCCGGCAAGTGGTTGCCACGTACCAGGCCTGTTCTAGAGCTTTCCGTATGGTATTGCCTCATGAAGTCGAGTGGAGCCAGGCCAGGTAATGACACTTGAGGGGTCAAGGCTGGGGTTGGAAGTTGTGTGAGGACAGGGGACACGATCCCTACGTCCCCAAGCTAGCGGGAGCTGCTGGAATTTAAGAACAGTCCAGGACAAGGTAGTGGACAAAATCCCAGCACTCAGGGGGCTGAGGCAGGAGGATCATGAGTTTGAGGCCAGCGTAAGAGCCTATCAAACAAAACTAGACCCGTGCTTAATGTGGGACAGGGATGGAGTCTCAGTCTAGAAGCATCTAGAAACCCTGGGCTTGGGCGTGGACAGGGCATGCTGGGCACTTCTGCCTAGAAGCCACTAGTATGGCAGAGGTGGGCAGGATGGGGATGCTGTGGGACCTGTGGGTGGGTGACACCGAGCTCGGTGGTGAGACCGTGGGGGGGCACAGGATGGTGAAGCAGTCCGGGGCTTGAGGAGGGCAGGGATGGCCTTCTATCCCTTTTGTGAGCCGTTTTAATTCGTGTAAATGAGGGTTTTTAATTTGTCATTCTGGGTTTTACTTCTATTACCATCTCATTTGCCTCTAAACCCTATTTCGCCTCAGCCTGGACCGAATTCCATTTGATGCATTAGGACTAATTCTCCTCCTAAGGGGTTAGACGTTTTCTCTCCACACAAAAGTCGCTTATTTTGGATAAAGAGACGATTAGATTTAGCTTTAATATTTTAATGGCAGCTGGGATTAGCGGGCAAACAGCCCCAGGCACCGTCGTTCTCCCCAGATTAGGTTCTGGTAAACTCTCAGATGGGGAGCCCCCCCCCCCCTCCACACTCCACTTTCTGTTTTCTACAAAGTGCTTTTTATTATTATTTTTGTGTGTGTGTGTGTGGGAAAAAAATTCCCTTGTCTTTTGGAGCATCATAAATTCCATTTGCTGTTTTCTATTAAATCAAGTTGATTAAATTCGTTGTGACTCTTCGCACATAGATCTTTTTAATTTTAACGTCTCCAGCATAAAATCTTTAATGGTGCAATTTGAAATTGCTGCAATATACAGCACAGGCCCTGATCAAGCAGATGGAAATGAGGCTCTGTGGGGGTGAGGGGATGTCTTGTCAACAGTGAGGAGGAGGCAGGGGATTGACTCTTCCCTGAGCAACTGAGCAAGACCCAGAGTACCCCAGGCTCTGGTCCCTGTTCAGCCCCTTCGAGCCTCAGGCTTTTCCTAGAACCCCGGCCAGTGTTTACAGAATACTTACCGTGTGCCTTTTACTGTGTGTACACACGATTAATACTCCTCATAAGAGGGGTTAATGGCTCAAGGTCACAGAGCAAGTTGGCAGCAGCCATTGAGTCCAGCTTGTCTAGTCTGCAGAGTCGACCCCATCTCAACCCTCAGACCCTCTATTTTCTCATCAGTGAAATGGCGGGACCAGCTCTGCCCTGACTTGGATGGCTTGGGCAATGGCCTTATACCGACTGCTTTGTGAACAGTATGGGGCTGGACTTTCCTGGAATCCCGGGGACAGTTCTGATCCATTTGGGACCAGATGCCCCGGCACCCCCAGCACCCCCGGGTAGAGCTGTTTTTTGAGGCCTTGGGAATCTTCCCCATCCACTCCCCTCAATTCCCCAGCGCTCTGGGCTTTCTCGTTCCTTCTTCTATCATCTGACCTCATCAAGGCCTGGGAAGGCTGATCCACAGGAGCAAATCCCTCATCCGGAGGGCCAAAATCAGCTTAATTTGTAGCAATTTGAAGCAGGTCTTTGCCAGGATTTGAATATCAAATTATCCCATAGCCTGGGCCGACCTGGGAGCTTCTCCCGTCCCCATCCCCCATTGCAATATGGACGGATGGTTTCTGGGCTCTCTGGGGGACACTGGAGAGACGGGACTGGGTCAGAGGATGCTGATGGGTGTCAGGGGTGCTGGGGAAGATGGGAGTCACCAGTCAGCTCCATTCCTAGAAACCACTGCAACCCCCAGACCCAGGCCTGAGCGGTAGGACAGAGTGAAACAGAAACTTCCTGTTTAGGAGACCGATCTGGGGCCCCTATCAAATACACTGGCCTTCCATATCCACAAGTTCTGCATGCATGAATTCAAGCAAGCATGGATGGACACTGTTCAGAAAAACTGCACCTTCAGGAAACATGGGCAGATTTTTCTTGTCATTTAATAATACAGTATAATAATAATAATAATACAGCTGTACGGTTTACACAGCACTCACCTTATATTAGTTAAGTAATAGAGGGGGGAGTTGAGGTGTCCTGAAGGACACTCTTGAGTTATGTGCAAATATTCTGCCATCATGTATAAAGGGCTAAGCAGCTTTTTCTATGGATGGGTGTCTCGGAACAAGTCCACCATACTGAAGGGCAGCTCACAGCTTCCTGGGCTCCCTACACATGGGAAATCGGGATATTCATGAGTAGGAAGGGCTGGGGATGTGGTTCAGTTGGTAGAGTGTTGGCCTACCATGACTGGGTGGGTGGCTCATGCCTGTCATCCAAGCAGGAGGTTGAGACAGAAGAATCTGAAGTTCAAGGTCATCCTTGGTTCCGCACTGAGTTGCAGGCCAGCCTAGGATACACGAGCTCCTGTCTCGAAAGAAATTTTGATGACTAGGAAAGTTTGGGGGGCTCTCAGCTGGCTAATCAACAAACACTGTAACACCCCGTCTCTCCTGGTGTTTGGGGAGGGTCCCATTCTCAGTACTTCAGACCACGTCCTTTGCAGTCTGACCCATGGTGGCCCTGGTTGCCCAAGTCAGCTGCGTATCAGTATGCCTGTTTCCGCTGGCAAACTGCCTTTTGATCCCTGGTGTGTCCTCTGGCCTGGAAGATGTCCACTCATGCCCACCACATGGGGTACACTGCCCAGACCCAAGGGCCATAGTCACACCCCTCTCCTGAGCCTGTCACAACCTGTGGGGTGTGGGCCTCTCCAGGGAGGGCAAGTTTTAGATAAGTGACTTTAGTCCTTTCCTTTTGGGCCCTTTGGTGTGGCAGCTTGAACTGAGAGAGTCCTGCATAGGCCTGTCTGTCCGCCCAATACCAAGAGGAGAAGCCAGCCAGGTGTGGTGGCTGATGCCTTTAATCCCAGCACTGGTGGGGCAGAGGCAGGAGGGTTTCTGTGAGTTCAAGGCCAGCCTGGTCTCTATATATCAAGCTCTAGGCTAGTCAGGGCTACATAGTGAGAATGAATTTAAAAAAAAAATGGAGAGGGGAGAAGCCAATCCCTGAGCTCTAGGCACTCTTGTCTGGAAGCAGACAGACAGACAGACAGACAGACTGAGCAGCAAGTGTGACAAGTACCAGGAAACCAGAGTGTTGACTTAGTGCCCACTCTACACTCATATAATACCGAGTGCTTCCCCTCCGTTCTTGTGTTTAATTCTCACAGAACTCTTGGAGGTGGGGACTGCTACGATGAACGTCCACTTTATAGAAGAGTAAACTGAGGCACAGACGGATTATCAACATGCCCAGGTCACACAGGAAGCTGAGGACTAGATGTTTATTTCCATGTAGTCAGACTCCAACCTGTCCTTTTAACCTCTTTCCGTGGCACCACCCACCCATCTTTATCTAAAACTAGTCAGACAGACGGGCAGAGTGATGGACAGACATCCTGAACAACACCAACTTGCCATATTTTAGAAAACTTTTAAACGTTTTTATTTATCATGCATGTGAAGTGGAGCATGGCCATGGCCATGTGTGGAGTTCAGAAGACAACTTTTGAGACTCAGTTCTCTCCTGCCACCATGTGGGGTCTTTGGGATCGAACTCAGGTTATCAGGGTCGGTGGCAAGTGTCTCTACCTGCTGAGCCATCTTGCTGGCCCGATCTGCTATATTTTTGAGGGTGTTGTTTTGGAAGAGCAGAAAGGAGGATCCGACCTTCATGAAGGCAATCACAGAGGGTTTGCTGTCCGTGGTAACTGATGCACAGAGCGCTGCTGATACACAGGTGAAGAAGCCAGGGTCCTGTCCCTCAAGCAACTCTCAATGTAGGGGACCGCAAGCCTCCCAAGCAGATGGGGTAACAAGTATCGATGGAGAAACAAGTATTGATGGAGAATCTGCATAGGAAATTGGGGGATCAGCCCAGGCTCCCTGGAGAAGGTATCCTGGAGCTGAGATAGAAAAGCTAAAAGGGAAACTCCAATTCCCTTCGCTGGACCAAGTCCCCTCTCTAGGCCAGTCCCTCTAGGAAGCCTTCCTAGGCTAACCCATCTAATTATTATTATTATTATTATTATTATTATTATTATTGTTTTTAGATGTACATTGGTGTTTTGCCTGTACATATGTCTGTGTGAGGATGTCAGATCCTGGAGTTACAGACTGTTGAGAGCTGCCATGTGGTTGCTGGGATTTGAACCCCAGGCCCTCTGGAAGAGCAGCCAGTGCTGTTAATGGCTGAGCCATCTCTCCAGCCCCTCGTCCAATTCTTTCTCTGACCACCTGCCCCAGAGAAGCAGATTCCTTTGTGGGAAGATCTGTGTACTCACACTCCTGTGTGCTCTGGGAGCCCTGTATCCTAGACTGAGTAGAAATCTGCTGGAGGCCCTTATGGGCACAGTGGCTGCCTTGGGAGAACCCAGTGGTCCGGTTCCAGGGTGCCTAGACGCCACTCAAACCAATCAGAAGTCCCAGCAGCCACCCAGTCTCTCGGCTGTAGTGGGGATTAGGTTCTTGTCTCTGGGGTGGTCTGCCACCCACCCCCAAGCTCCTCCTGCCCTGGCCCCCCATGTCTGCCTTGCCTGGTGGTGGCCAGGGCAGCTTCCCTGAATGACGATGGTATTGGCTCAGATTAAGGGCAACTAGCTGGCTCTTGGCTTTTCCTTTTTATATAACAACTAATCTTCTAATCAGCCATTATTAAATTATATTCCGTTTTTAATTCATTCACAGATCACCGTTGGGACAGCTGGATGGATAATTGGGGAGAGATAATTTATGTAAATGAGGAGCAGGAGCAGAAGGTGGGAGAGAGGGAGACCCAGAGTCAAAAGGACCCCTCGAATGCCCAGGGTGAGGAGGGGACAGAGCTGCATCCAGTCTGGTTGTGATGGGGGTTCGGGGCCTATTGGACTGCATCACCCTGAGCACTTCCAGAGAATGGGAAGCCTATTACTATGGGGCATAGTTGTTTTGGGGAGCAGTTCTGCTCTTCAGTGCGTCCTGAGAGGCAACAGAATGCCTTGGAGAATTCTAGAGCCTAGCAGTTTGCAGCTGTATCGCCACACAAGCTGTCCACTAACCTCAGTACTTACATCTGCAAAATGGGAGTAATACAGGACCTGTCTTGTAAGAGTGCTGTGGAGCCCAAGTCCCTAGTACTAAGGAACTCAGTACAAAGCCAGGAGCACCCGACACTCTTAGGAGGACTGTAAACACCGAGTCCAAATGCTCCCCTTACACTTGCCCTCAGCCGGGAAATGTCTTTGGCATGTGTGACGCTGACAGTGTGGACCACTGTCAAGAGCCACATCAGTACTGGCGTCTTGAGGGTCCCTCTGTCAGACACTGGGCTAGACACCTGGTTGTGTAGTGTCTTCTAGCTTCAGAGCAGCTGTTTGAAGAGGGGGCTGCTGACACAGTTTTACGGCAGACACGGGGTCTCTTTCCATCGGTCCTGAAACAGAAACCCAGACAGAAGCCCTGGAAGTTACTTAGGAAGGAGCGGGAGGTAGAATGCTGGTCTAGCGTGTTGGAGGCTCTGGGTTCCAGCTCCAGCCCAGGGGGAATACACAAAACAATAGTAAAACCCCGCAAGCGGTTCCTGAAACAGAGAGCCCAGAAGAAGGCCATTTTAGGAAGGTGTGGGGGGGGGGGCTGGTGGACAGGGGAGACCTTCCACCTTCCTGGCCCTCCCTCGGGGACCTCAGAAATGGGGCACAGGTGGTGTGACAGAGACTGGCGGACAGGGGCTGCCTGTGCCTGCACTGGCAAGGACTGGTAAGAGGACGACCTCGGGCTATTCCCGGAGGGAGGCCGGGGATTGAAAGGGACTGGGGGAGGGTGGTCCCAGAGGGTCCACGGAGAGTAATGAGATTAGACCCCAGACAGTGGGAGTGAAAGTTAGTACCGTGTGGGGCCTCTGCCCTGCCCCAGACTGCAGCTGTCACCCACGCCTGGGAGAGAGTTACCAGGAGTTCCCTACTGTCATGGGGGCAGGCTGGCACCCTCTGTCTCTCTGTACCCCCTGGCATTCCGGCTGTGGTCATCTGCCAAGGTCATCTGGCCTCCACAGCTTAGTCTTCTGTCTACCCTTGACAGATGGGGCCCGCCCACACACTGTGCTCTGGCACTGCCCTGTGCCTTGGTGTCCCGGGATAGAAGGCTATGGTACTGATACTTCAGGCTGTCTGAGAGAGACCTTCTGAGGCAGGGAAGTCCGGACGCCAGGTCCTTGGGTGTGGCGGCTGTGTGACCCTGGATAGGTTTCTTAGCCTCTCTGTTCTAACTGACAAAATGGGAGTAATAGCATAGCATGGTTTCCACAGGAGAGGGCAGCATGGGGCCTTTAGTGCCTGGCACTCTCCAAGGTTGAAGTCACAGGCCCGGACCTCATATTATTCTTAAAATGTTCTTTATTAGTATTTGTTAATTATACATAATAATGACTTTTATTATGGCATTCTCATATATATAACCGTATATGCCATACATGTCTTATCATATCCACCCTCACTTGCCCCCATGCACTCCCGCTGACTGTCTTCTTCCCAACCAGCCCTCCTCACACTTTGATGTGGAGGGAGGGACCTTGGGGAAGAGGCCGCGCAGAGCCCCTCGTGGCTCCCTCTAGTGGTGATGGAGCGAATAGCACAGGCTCGGGCCCCTCGGCTTGGACCAGACTCGGACATGAGGACACTGGCGGGGGATGCCCGCGTCCTTCAGGCAGGGCTCTGAAGGAAGAGCTGTCAGGGGTTCCAAAAAGGTTTCCCCTCTCAACCAATGCTGACATCCACCAGAAGACCATCCTTCCTTCAATTGTAGGTCAGGTAAAGGTTAAAAGGAAGTACCTCCAAGCAGGGGTCACACATCAGAACATCTCACCCAGGGCTCGCACAGCTCAAAGCTCTGCAGAGAAGGGAGCAGACACTGATGCCCTCCTCCTCCCGAGATCTTGAGGCATCTGGAAGAACTGGGAGTCAAGGGCCACAGGTAGGTCAGAGCCTCTGAAACCAGCACACAGGCAGGACCAGAGCAGCAGCTCCGACTTTTCAGTCCAAAGAACCATTTTCAATGAACACACACACATTTCCCACATCCACCTCTCACATTTGACTCAGGAGCCCATATGACAGCCCCCAAATCAGTGGTGCTTTTATATGAATTGGGGCTTTATTAATCTCAGTATCTGTATGTTTTAATGTTATTCAAGAGCCATTTTTAAAAGAAATTTAAATATAGTGAAAGGAATACAGTATGTTCCTATACCCTGCACCAAGCTTCCCAGTTATCATTTAACATTAGTGTGGTACCTAGTTATGACTAATGAAGAAAATAGAACAATTTCACACACACACACACACACACACACACACACACACACACACTACACCAGTCCTAAAGTCCATGCTTTTAATTTACACTTTTCTAGTTTTATTTAATGCTCATTTTTTTTTGTCCCAGGATGTCACCTTACATCTAGTCAGCATTATCAATCACCTGGGCTGTGATGGTTTCATATAATTTTATTTTCTTTCATTAAGATTTTTTTTGAAGCCAGGTATGGTGACCCACACTTTTAATCCCAGCTCTCAGGAGGCAGAGGCAGATAGATCTCTGTGAGCCTGGTCTGCAGAGTGAGTTCCAGGACAGCCAGGGCTACACAGAGAAACCTTGTCTCAAACAGAACAACAAAAAAGAGACTTGGGTGGGGGGTGCAGGGTCTCAAGTAGCCCAGGCTGGCCTCAAATTCCTATCATAACTGAAGATGACCTTGACCTTTCACCTTCTGCCTCTGCTTCTCTGGGGTTATAGGCATCCACCACCACAGCTGGTTTTTTGTGGTAGCAGGGATCGAACCCAGTGCTCTGTGCAGTTAGGCAAGTGCTCTACCAACAGAACCACATTTCTAGCCCAATTTTATAGAGGGGAAAAAATGGACACATCAAGGAATGAGATTCTGGGCCGCTGTGACTTTAAACTCCGATCTGGAACAATCTCAAGGTAGCACTGATTTTAAAAAGGAAGACAGAAACAGTATATGTTGTTTCCTTTACTCATGAAAAATAAAAGATATATATATGTATATATGAATTTAAAATTTTATTTTAGTTATTATTATTATTGTGTGTGTGTGTGGTGTGGAGGATGTAAGTGTACAATGGGGAGGCCAGAGGAGGGTGTTGGCTTCCCCAGAGCTGAAGTTACAGGCGGTTGTGAGCTGCCTGATGTAGGTACTGGGAACAGAATCTAGGTCCTCTGCAAAAGCTTTTCATCACTAATCCACCTTTCCAATTTCTTTTTATTTCTTTTTCTTTTTCTTCCTTATTTATTTATTTTTTTCTTTTGAGACAGAGTTTCACTTTGTAGCCCTGGCTGACCTCGAACTCATAAAGATCGGCCCAAGTGGATGCCTCCTGAGCACTAGGACTAAAGGCATGTGCCACCACACCTGGCCCTATGTGATTGTTTTTTAATCTCTATAGAGTGTGTGAGAACTGGGTACTCGTTGGTTGTGGAGAAAGGAACAGATGTCTAGAGAATGATACAAGAGAAACACACACATTATTCTGTACCTTGTTATATTAAGGAGTTTCAAGAACTGTAGAGTCAGGCATGGTAGCACACACCTTTAATCCCAGTGCTCAGAAGGCAGAGGCAGACGGATCTCTATGAGTTTTTGGCCAGCCTAACCTACATGGCAAGTTCTAGGCCATCCACAGCTACATAGTGAGGCTCTGTCTCAAACAAAACAAACAAACATACAAAAAAAAAAACTGATTGTAGGGCCTGGAGAGACAGCTCAGTGGTTAACAGCACTTGTTGCTCTTGCAGAGGACCAGGGTTTGATGCCCAGCTCTCAGGTGGCGACTCACAACCATCTATAACCCCAGTGCTAGGGGATCCAACAGGCACATATGTGGTGCACATACATGTATACAGGTAAAACATTCATATACACAGAGTAAAATAAACCTAAAAGAAAAAAAACTTTATGTATTTGAGCATGGTTTCTCAACACCTGAAATGCTAACATTCCAGAGGCTAAGGCAGGGAACTGCAGAGCATTTGAAGCTAGTCTGGGCTATATAGTGAGTTCCAGACTGGTCTGCGTTACAGTGCCTTAGAAACAACAATAACAAATCAAAACCAAACCAAAGCAACCAACCAACCAAAGACAAGAAGGAAACCCAACCTGTATAGATAGATATTAGGTTTGCGTCTGTAAGCCCAGCCCTTGGGAGACTGAAGTAGGATCGTGAGTTCAAGGCCAGCCCAGACTACACTCTGAATTCCTGTCTAAACAACAAATAAGCAAACAAACATTGTATACACAGTATCTATCTTGATAAACAATGCATTAAGCATAACAGTGTACACAAATAATATATCATCGAATTTCTTACATGGCATTCCTGCCGGCACACAGTAGGCACTTACTAATGCTCCTTGCGTCTCCAGAGCACACACTAACAATTGTGTTTACCCAGCCATCTCCCTCACCTCTGTGAGCTTTGATCAGCAGGCACAACAAATGTTTGCTAAGTGACTGATTTATACAAGGTGTGGGAGAATGTCTCCAAGCTTTCACAGGAGTGAAAACAAGTACCCTCCATTGCCCACAAAGGGAGGAAGATGTCCTGTGCCAGGGTGGAGATAGTTAATACAAATTACAAGAGTGGTCGGGCGAGGTGATGGGAGACTCTGCACCCGTGTGCTGGAGTTTGAGCATTACTGGGGTCATACTGTCAAGCTCACCCTGTCCTGGACACGAGAGCAAGAACTAGTCAGCTGCCAGGACCACGTCAGGAATGCAACCTCACTACCAAAGGTCTGTCCTGAGGCCCCCCTCACCTTAGAGCTTGCACCCCTAACACCCAAGTTGGAGAGGGCCCTTATCTGCCCTCCTCTTCCAGTCCTTTAGCTAGAGTCCTATGGCTCCTCATCAGATGAATGGTGTATAGCACCCAGGGCTCTTTGTGAGTGGAGAAGGACACCTGAGCCCTGGGTACCCAAAGGTGTAGGGAGATGGGGATGCAGATGTGGTAGCTAGAACACCCAGCCTCCGGCACCTGGCATGTTCTAGACAGCCAACTTGTAGTGGGAGCTGTTTGAGCCATGCCCTGAAGCACCGACCACCCCTAGTGAGGCAGCAGGTGGCTGTTCCACCTGCCTATGACCTTGAGGTACATGGCCCTGGGGTGTGGCTTCTGAGGAACCCTTAAGACCTGGGATGCATGTACGCTCTATCTCTCTTTGCTATCTCATGGTTTTGGATGCTGGTACAGACCAGGGCAGAGCTTACCAGAGAACAGCGTTGGACTGTGCCTCACCCTTCCAGGATCCTGCGACAAATTCCTTTATTCTGTCTTGTGAGTTAACCCCCAAATAAAGTTCTTTGCTCATTAAGCAGGCCCTGTGGATTGCTAGTGATTTTATCCCAATACCAACTCACATTTTCCAGGGGGGCACTGAAAGCTGGGGACTGTCAGGCGCCTGGAGGTTCAGACTTGGGGGATTCTCTCGAACTTGAGCAGTTCTTAGGTGGAGCACCTCTGGGTCACTACCTAACGCACTGACCAGGGTGTGCCAGGCACTTCACGTGCAGAATCTCGCAGAGATCCAGGAAGGCCTTAACAAACTAGTCTCAATTTTTAGAATAGCTCAAAGAAGTAAGGCCACTTCCTGTGTCACAGAGCTCCCAATAGCCAGGAGCCTTAACTCCCAACCCCCACCCAGTCCACTCTTGGCTCCACTCCGGCCCAGGACCTCAAGTGTCAAGCGCCGCTCGTGAGTTCTCCACAGCTTTCGGTTCCTACCATCCCACTTCCCTAAGGTCCCACCTGCCTCTAAGCTCTCCCTCTCATCATTCATCCAGTCTCCCAGGAGGTCCTGGAGCCCCCAGTGTTGGGGACAGAGGGCCCTGGTGCCTGCCTCTTAGCTGGGCTGGTAGCTCAGAGCCGTAGCGAGGCTGGTGCAGTGCATGGCACTGATCCTAACCAAGTTTGCCAGCCCGGCTTTTCTCATGGCTTGCACATAATGGTCCGCTTTGTGCCCACCTGCCGATAATGCTTAATTAGGCGAGGAGTTGATTAATTTGAGGTAATTGACAGCTAATTAGAGGCCTACAGGCTCATTAACTTGACATCTTGTCTTGGTGAATTGGCTGAGTATGGTCAGGTGATGGTGGCCATTGCTTTCCCCACCCCCACTCCCAGCTCTTCCAGCCCCGATGAGGCCTCACCTAGGGCAGGGCTGGGAAGACCCTGGGGTTCAGGTAGGGCAATTCCAAGGTCAAGAGTAAACTGCGGAGGTGAAGGATAAAGAGTCCTAAATGGAGATGTCTGCCCTGGCTCTAGGAAGGAGAGTGAACAGGAATGGAGGGCAAAATTATACAGGACAAAATCACCCGAGAGAGTCGGGGATGTAGCGGGAGAAAAGGCCAGCCTGGAGTTCGTACAGTGGGGAGGGGTGAGCAGGTGAGGGGGAGGTCTGGTGGTAATACATACAGGCTTTGAAGTGAGGCCTACTTGGAGTTGAATTCCAGCCCTGCCCCTAAAACCAGGTGATTACAATAGAGCTATTACATCTCTAAGCTTTAGACTCACTTGTAAAATAGGAATAACAATGTCTACTTACCTCATGGGGTTATTGTGAGCAGCTCCTGGGACACTGAAGCAAAGAAAGGATTCAGACCAATACTTGGGGGCCTAGTAAGTGCTCAATTAAATGTTAACTAGCGGGCTAGTGAGGCGGCTCCGTGGCTAGAAGCACCTGCTGTGCAAACCCTGAGTTTGCTGAGTTTGGAGAGAACTGGAAGGAGAGAACCGACTCCAGAAGATCCTTCCCACCTCCACACAGTGCTGGGGCAAACACCTTCCCTGTGTGCGTACGCACCAGGAAGAAGTGACATGACAGTCTAGGAGATGGGCCGTGGGGTCCTGGAGGCAATGGTAATCTCCTCCCATGGAGAACCAGTGTTACCTTGTGGAAATCTGCATTCCTAACCACAACAGGGTCTGAGGGTGGGGGAAAAGACCGTCTTGTGGTAATCTCTTTAGTGGGCGATTTAGAGATATGTAATAAGATTAAGTCATATACGTGGCTTTTGACCCAAGAGTTCCCCACTATTAGCATGCCCTGAGGGTTTATATACACGCACAAGGACTTAAACACATCACAAGAAGACTGGAAATAGCCTAAAAAGTCCATCACTGACCAAATAGATTATGGTATGTCCCCATACTAAAATAGTATATTGCTGTTGAATCTACACGTACCAATATGAGCAAGATCCAAAATGCATTAAATGGGGGTCGGGGGGAGTAGGTCAGTGGTCTGAGGTCTAGGAAATGGGAGGATATATATTTTCATAATCAGTTCATTTGGAATATGGTTTATATTTATTACCTTTTTGAACATCAGTTTACAATTAAAAAGCCACGCCCTATAAAGGTAGAGTAGCTCCATGAATGAGGGGTGTGGCTCAGTCCTATCCACCTGGTTCCTTCTTCTTGTCTCTTCAAGGATCTAAGGGGGCTTGAGGAGCATCTAGAATCTACTGCTGTCCTATGATAGAGCAATATGTGGTTCTCCACTGACAATTATGGTGGCCAATAACCAGGTGTGGCTATTGAGTCCTTGAAATGTAATATATATATATATGAGGACTGGTTAAGAACATGTACTGCTCTTGCAGAGGACGAGTTTGGTTCCCAGCACCCACATCAGGTGGTTCACAACTGCCTGTAACTCCAGCTCCTGAGGATCTGGTGCCCTTTTCTGGACTCCACAGGTATTACACCCACATGCACCTATAGATACAGACATACAGACATCATTAAAGTAAAAAAAGGAAAGAATGGAAAGAGAGAGAGGGAAGGGGGAGAGGAAGGGAAAGAGGGAGAGAGAAAAGAAAGAAGGAAAGAAAGAAAAAAAGGAAGAAAGGAAGGAAGGAAGGAAGGAAGGAAGGAAGGAAGGAAGGAAGGAAGGGAGGAGATTTTTTTAGAGCATAGTTTTGGAAGGTGTAGTCCAAACAGCGTGGTACAGGATCTTACAATGCTGCCGTTTGGTACATCACATCATGGTAGGCGGTCACATGTATTTCTGCTGGAGCTGAATTTTAAATTTTTACTTACTTTTAATTTATATCTAACAGTTACATGAGGCTAACGGCCACAGCATGTATAGCACGGAAATATGCTTAAGAGATAAAAAAGCCTTCACCTACCTCTGAGAGAATTCCCGATGCAGTAGTCAGGGTTCCAAGGGGACCCGGAGCTTCTGGCCAGAACAATCAGGGTGTATGGAGAGAGGCGCATCAGAGGCGCTGGTGGCTCGGTTGGAATGTCTAGTTTTCTTTGGAAGGAGCATCTTGATGGCTCAGTCCAGTGGTTCTCAACCTTCCTTTAACACAGTTTCTCATGTTGTGGTGACCCTCAACCATAAAATTATTTTCGTTGTTATCTCATAACAGTAACTTCGCTACTCTTGTGACTCATAATGTAAATATCTGATATGTGATCCTGCGAGAAGGGGGTTGTTGAGACCCACTGGCTGAGAACTACTGGCTCAGGCATTCAACAGCACATTTTGGGCTGAAGAGATGACTCTGTAGGTAAAGTGCTTTCAGCACAAGTGTGAGGACCTGAGTTCCATCCCCAGCACCCACGTAAGGCTGGACACGACTGTGTGCACCCCTGGGAGGTGGAGGCAGGAGAATCCCTGGGAGCGCTTGGGCCAGCTAGACTAATAGGCAGCAGAGAACAAGGTACTCTATCCAAACAAGGTGGAAGGCAAAGACCAACATTGGAGATTGTGCTCTGACCGTACCCCACCACCAAGGATACTGTGGTATGCACATGACTATACTCCCAAACAGGAACATGCGCACGCACACGCGCACACACACACACACACACACACACACACAC
>CABHPQ010163832.1:16530-40696 GCA_902168405.1 Peromyscus aztecus | reverse complement strand
CCCCCCCCCCCCCCCCGAGCTCTACAATCTAACTTCAGTAGCTTAGACTTGTAGAGTTTCAGGGCTGGGAAGGTGTAAAAGCCATCCAGTTCAACTTCAGTGGAACCTCATGGAGAACTCTGACCCTGGCTCTTGATTTTTCCCTTTCTGATCTTCTGCAGGGCTCCACGGGATAAGCCAGCACCTCCCCTACACTTGCCAGTTCTTGAGATTCCAGAATGAGGAGCTCAAAGCCTCTTGCCATCTTTCTGGTCTTTGGCATGCCCATCCCTTCTACCGCCATTCAGGTGCACAGGAGGACTGTGGGGAAGCTGGACCGAGAGGACACGTCCCAGCAGCCTTCTCAGGGTCCCCCAGGGAGATCTTGTAGAGGTGACTGGATTAACTACTGAAAGCCACAGAGATGGCCAGGGATTCCTTGCTCTACTGATGTCCTTCTAGTGACAGAGCATCTGCTGCTTCCTTTTCCTGGTCCAGAGGTCACTGACCGAAATGCCTCTTCCATTAATGCTATACCAGAGTTTTAGAATGTCCTCTAAATCCTAGACTGAAGGGAACTCCCAGGAGATTGAAGGTTGTACACTTAATTAATAGGAATTTATAGTTTGGGGATTTCTTTAATGGGGGCAGACAGAAGTTAGAAAACTCATAAAAAGCAACTATTACCTACCGACCTACCATTTCCCTTTTGAGAGAAATTTGTTTGAGGGAGTGACTCTTGTTACCTTACCAATTGTAAGTCCGGAGCTATAGGTTATCATGAGTTACTAATCCCATCCCACCCCCACCCAGCCATTATCACTAATCCATCACTGTGACCAACAGAGCATTGACATGCCTCTCAATGTCCTCCCCAACTGCTGTCTCTGTGGCTACCAAATCCTCTCACCTATCCTGGGGATAGTAGGACAGCCCCTTCCTACCTCACTTCCCAGCCTCCAGCCTCTCCTTGTCTACTCCACCCAGCTGCTGTGGGCATCCCACCCAGCTGCTGTGGGCATCTCCAGATCTCACCAGGGATACATAGCAGTATCCCTGGTGAGATCTGCTAGGGTTTAGACAAGGCATGTCTTCCTTGTGTTGATGTCTGTGTCCTTGGCATGGTGGTATTGTGGTGGTAGGGCCTATTGGGAGGTCCTTAGGTCACTGAGGGCCTTGCCCTCTGTGGAACTTTTGTGTTAGTTATTGTGAAAGCATGCTGTTACCAAAGAGAGCCTGAGCTGTGTTTTATTGTAAGCTCCCATCTCTGGCCATGGTGACACCATCCTTCAGGAGGCGGTCAGTAGAGTTGACTAGAATTGTGTATTCAACAATCTCTTCTTGCCATAGTAATGGAAATTGACCAACACAGCTCAAGAGCTTCCTTAGAGCCTCCCTTTGATTTGAGGTGAAGTCTAAAGTTGGGTGTGGCTTTAACAACTTTCCCCTCCCACCTGTCCCATCACACTCCACCCACACCACACAGTAGACAGGATGCTAGAAAGGATGCTCGGTTTTGCTATGCCTTGGCCCAGGCAGAACTTCTGTTTGGGGTGCTCCTTTCCCTCCCTCTCTCTAGGAACTGTCTGTACCAGCTTTCAACTGTCAGGTCAAACACACTGCACACATCCTTGAGTTCTGCACATGGAGCCAGTCACCCTGGGCTCCCAGAGCACTGCACAGCCCTCTGTTTTTACACTCATCAGCCTGTCTTGCTGTGTGTTTACATGTCCCCGAGCTCCTCGAGGGCAGAGGCCGTGTCTGATTCACGTCCGCATCCCCCCTGCCAAACCCCTGTGCTCAATAAATGTTTGATGAATGACTGAAAGAAAGAATGTTCATCATCAGAAAATTGCTCATCAGAGCCCTGTACATCAGCGTTGCCAGGAGATGTTTTCATCAAATGTGGTTTCAGAATATCAGTGTCTAACAGCGTCTCAGTGCAGCCAGAAGCATTGCAAATTCAGAAGGGTTCGCAGAGGTTAGCGGGGGCACAAACTATTTGTTAAACAGAAAACCAAGGTATGAGATGGAACAGAGATATGCAAATGCCTTTTTTGTGTAGAACCTAAGAGAATCCCACTGAATTATTTTTAAATTAATTCGGCGTGTCTGTGAAGTTTAATCATGGTCCTCAGGAGAGTAAATAATGCAGACTTTGAAACCAGAAAAGAGATTCCAGATGCACCTAGAGAAATCTCCTTCCATCTCGGCTTCTGCAGCAGAACATTCTAGTTGGTCAGGTCACTGCATAATTTGCAAAGATTAAAATGGGTTACAAGAAAATTAACCCAAGACTGTGTGTGTGTGTGTGCCTGTGCGGCAGTCACAAGACAGGGTCTCTCACTGAGCCTGCTGCCAGCTCTGGGATTACAAGTCTGCACTGCCATATTCCTTTGTTTGTTTGTTTGTTTTTTTTATGTGGATACTGAGTATTGAACTCGGGTCTTTGTGCTTGCGAGGCAAGCATTTTACTGACTGAGCTCTCTCCAAAGCTCAAGTACAAGACTTTAATCATTTAAGAGGCTCCGGGCTGCCTTTGGCCTTGTGAGCAGTGATTCCCTCATCAATGAGCAGTGGATGGATGGATTCCAGGTCTCCTTATAAATATCGATCATTTTACATCAAGCAAAAATTGCACATCTAGTCATTATTGAATAGTAAATGGGAAGTGGCTGTTCTGGGTTTGCAAACTAGGAATTGAAAGATATTACTTCCAAACAGTTCCCTTTGGTAGAGAGATCAAAGATGTGGTTGCCAGAGCACCTGGGGAGCTTTAATTAGGCATATGCTAAAGTGGCTGAAAACTGCCTGGCCCCCAGCATGCTCCACAGCAGCACTGTCTGCTTGGCTGGTCAATGAGTCCATTCAGGTAGGAGTCCTATGGGGATGCCTGTTTGAGACTATGTTCTGAAATGGAGGAAGGAAGGACCTCACTTTGAGATGGTTTTGTCTTGAGGCCAAGGCTCAAAGACAGACTGACAGACAAAGCTGTCTCTCTACTATTTCTAGAGTTTCTGCAGGAGCAAAGCCTGAAAAGGGAGCTAGGAGATTCAGTGAAACAGGAATAGTTACATTTGGGTGACGCAAGACCCCAGGGCCCAGGACACCCTTCTGGCCTGTGACTCCCTGTACGTTATGGCAAGACAGTCCGGAAGCAGCTGTCTTCATGCCTTCAGGGAGGTGAGGCACATGCTCGCCCATCTCAGGAGTCAGCTACACTCGTAAACTAGTTCAACGTCCCAAGTCTGAGGCCCTTGAGTCAGTCACAGATGCTGCCTGGTAGTGACCTTGAGGCAGGACAGGATCCCGAGGGCCTGCAAGGTCATGGCAGAGAGGGAGTTGAGACTATCTAACTTTCAAACTTCATGTCAGCCTCCTGCTAACTCCTCATCCTCTTTTCCTTTCTTGAAACTTCTAACCCAGCCCCCTAATCTCCACCAGAGGGGGTTTTGAAAGGCTAGACCTAACTGTACCCTGGGGCTATATATCCCCTGGTAGCCTCCATGATGAGGCCCAGTGTCCTTTTTAGTCTCTGCTCAGGCAACTGCCAACTATGCCCTCCAGGATCAGACCACACTCATCTGAGTGCTGTGACTCAGTGTAGGTTCGATGGCTCACCTTCTGACTCATGCTGTTCCCTCTATCAAAGGGAACAGTTGCAGTGTTCTAGTACCGTCTTCTGAAAAGCCATCAGCCCTGTCCCACCCCAGATCCCCTAACTTCCTGAATCATTCTGAGCTGAACCTAGGGCTCCAGGAGACCTAGCTGAATGCAGTAGTGAGTGGCTTCCATAGACTGTGGTATAACTGTCAAAGGCCCTGAAGTCTCAGGCATAAATCTGTTTCATCCTAGCAAAGTCAGCCCCACCCACTTCCCCAGGCCCAGGGTCTATCTCCCCCACCCCTTGTCCCTCAGCCTATGAGCCTGCTTTGCTCCTGGCCTGAGAAAAAAAACCACAGTCATATTTTCTACATACACCCAGACCTCAAATGCCTTCTATAGCCACACCACTGAGCGTCTTCTGCCTGTGAACCTGAAAGAAGGAAGCTCCATTCTGTGTCCCTCTGAGACAGATATCTAGCAGGGGACAGGGACAAGTGTCTTGCCAGGTACAGCAGCAGGGCATGACTGGGGAACCTGGGGCTTCAACAGGAGATGAAGTAGGAAGAAACAAGCCCCAATCTCACACCCCAGTCCCAACCCTGGTCTCCAAGGGGGCCACTTCCAAAGCAATGCCATGATTACAAGTATAAAAGGGAATCTGGGGTGTTTTATGAGTGGTAGTCGGCATAGTGTGTTATTCCTACTGGAAATGACGCACAATGGTTGGTAAGGCACCTTGGTGGGAGTTACCAAAGTCTCTTGTCCCTTATTTCTTTTCATTGAACCCGACATACTTTACAGGCCGAGCTCGGCCACCCAGAGCTGCCGAAGCACCCTCTACCTGCCTGTGATGAACTAACTCCCTTAGTTCCCTATAAACTTCCTTTCCATCCGCTTTCCTGGCTCAGACTCTCATTTCAATCTTTAACTAGCCCCTAAGTTTATGACTTTGACTTGAACTTGCTGTTTAGTATTGACCTCCACTACTCACTTAAGACAAGGATGGCTCTCTCGAAGACCCCTGGTTCCTGTACCCAGACCATAGGGCAAAGACGTCTTGTGCCCGCAGAGTGTGATACATCCCCCACCCCCACCAGCATCCGCCACCCCCATGCAGGGGACAGTGATTAGATCAAAGTTCCTTGTCTTCCTCGTAGCAGAAGCAACTGGCTGGGAGGTTTGAATGATGGGCTTCTGCTACTTAGAGTGTGATAGCTCCTCCTGGCCTCCCCTGATTCTATTCAGGTCCCCAAGTGCTCTGGAGTTCTAAGGCCACGTGGGGCCCCCTCACCTCCTGTAAGAATCAGCCACCTTACCACCTAGCAGGCCAGTGTCCCTCCCCACCCCCAGGCTGAAACAGTAGAGTCCCTCTGGTGGGAAGCTCTTGGGGCAGAGGCAAAGAGTGCATTCAAAACTGGGTGTTTAAATCCTGGGATTCTATTTCATGAGAGACACAGCAGCCAAGGAATGGTAAAAAGTTAAATACAGGCCTCCAGATCGATGGAGACCGAGGAAGGAAAGCTCCACGGTCACTCGTGTGGGGATTGCTCCTCACAAAAGGTCCGTACAGTGCCCCAAGGAGGAGCCTCGTCCCTCCAGTGACTGCTACCTGAGAGAACTGCCAGTGCAGCTTCATCCTCTTGGCCTTGGCGTAGCTGCACTCGATGAGCCGGGGCCGGCTGTTGACGTCCACCAGACAGCGGTTGTCGTCGTCATCGACAGTGGGGCTCAGGACCCCCACGTGGATCTGCTGGCTGCTTGTGTAGTACACATTCTAGGGGGAAGAGAAGGGGGAAAAGGTCAAAGGACAGTGGCCAGAGAGATGGGGGTTAAGTGGCCATTGTCACTGGACAACTGGCGAACAGTTCTTGGTAAGGGAGGACCCCAGATTTTTACATCCAGTAACTTTCAGATGTACAACTAGGACCGTGGACAGCCAGAAACCCTTCTAATTTGTGAACCAGGAGAGCATCTGGTCCACGTGTAATGAGGAGACAAAACTTTCAAGAAATGAAACTTGCCCTCACTGCACAGCACACTCTGATATTTTCTATTCTATTCTTACATTGAAAAACATTGGCCATAACCTTTTCAATTGATTTTACCACCCACAGCTTTGAAAGTACCTCTTGGATCCATTATGTGCAGACTGCTTGACTTCCCTCATAAATATTTTGTACCAGATACTGCACTTGGCCATGAGACACAGAGCATGAAGGCCCAGGCCCTGCCTTAGGGAAGCATCTAGTGTTGGGGGCTGGGATGCGAAAGTCAGAATATCCACCTCTACTAAGACTGTACACAGCAGGGCCTAGCAAGCATTGTCCTAAAGGAGGAAGCACGGCCGGCCTTGAGGGTATGTTGGGGAAACCTCAGGTCCACCCTCCTATTCAATGAGGACTCCCAGCTACGGCTTCTACAGTGAAGGGAAGGGATGCAGTACATTCCAGCAAAGGAGAAGGGTGAGGGAATGAAGCTGCAGAGCCAGGCCTTGGCAGCTAAGAGTTCTGTCTCAGAAAAGCCACACAAGACTTTGTTTTGTGCTGTTTCCAGCAAGGAGTGTGTCATGATGTGTGAAGTACCATCTACCAGGGAAGCTCATTGGAACCTAAGCACCCAAATTTCTACTAGTCTTGGCCTGAGATGTACAAAAATGCCTCTTTCCCCTCCCATTCTGGTCTCCCATTGCATCATTAGCAAAATGACTATTAGCAAGACCCAAATAGAGGCCAGAGAACATGGGAGCCCCTTAAAGTGTACCCTGGATGGGAGGAAGGGGGTGAAGACAGAGGGACAAGTATCATGGCCAAATCAGTCCTCTAAGAGCATCTTACAGTTTATGAGGTTAGTAAATCCAGGGATGAAGGCATCAAAACCACCGGCCTTACTGATGGCTCTCATTACAGAGGTGAAGGATTCTAATGACCAAAGTTCTAAGCAGAGGCAAAAGGTACCAGCTCAACATGGAGATGGAAGCAGAATGCAGGAGACAAGGATGCCTTGCCAAGCTAGCCATGGTTGAGAGCTGAGTTTCTAGTACAAGGCCAAGGAGGTCCAATTCTGTGGCCTGGGTTTCCAGGCTGCACCCAGGAAATCTGAGGACCTGCTGAGAATTCTAGTTCATTGGAGCTGAGGAAGAATTTTGACAGAGTTAGGATTTAGGAGCTTCAGTAGTTGTGCAGTTAAGCATCACATTTATCTATCCATCCAAATAAGAAATCAATCTCCGAGTTGAGTTCTGTGGATACAGAGGTGAGAAAGCTATAGTTCTTGTGTGGTTGAAGCCTGGAGACTGGGTAGGATGGTCAATCATCTCTGTTAATGGGATGGGATTTAGAATTACCTATGGGGTGGGGGTGGGGACACTTCTGGATGAGTCTGTGAGGGAGTTCCCAGAATGCCTTAGCTGAGGAGGAAGTCTCAACCTGGAGTCCCGGGCTAGAGAAAAGGGAAACCAGAAGCTGAGTATCAACTTCCATCTCTCTGCTTCCTGACTGTGGGCACAGTGTGCCAGGTGCTTCATATTTCCCTGGCCATGCCTTCCATGCCAGGCCAGGCTGTGGCCTCAAACTGTGAGCCACGACTAATTTTCATTCTTTGAGTCAGTTGTTTCTCATCAGACTTTTTGTCATAGCAACAAAAGAGTCATGAATAAGCCAGCCACACACCAGGAAGCAACATCACCAAGTCCGCTGATGCGACACATCAACTACCCCACCCCCACCTCTGCTCCCCTCTGGTTTACTCCAACTCTTACACCTTTGAACCAGAAATGAAAAGTCATCAACTCCCGAGGCCTTTCCTGAATGTGCAAAAGGGCATGGCCTCAGCCACATGTGCTTTCTCCAGAGAGCAAGACACCTGTTTACGCCCCTTAGGTTGAATGCCCAATGACCTCAGGACAGGGAAGCTCCCAGTGGTCACCTTGGGAGCCAGGACTGAGGCTCAGAAGCATGAGCTGCAAGAGAAGGATGGCCAGGGACCAGGTGCTTCCCTCCCTTCCTGCCTCCTGTCATCAGCGTCTGCCTCTTGTCTCCAAGGCGGGGTCTACAGATGTAAGTGACCACCCAGGTAATAGCTGGAATCAGTGTTATCCACTTAGCTGCTCTGAAGTGCCTGGGGAGATGCTTTGAGAGCTGCGTGTGCACTTACTAGCTGTCACTAGAGCTGTTTATTGCTCCAGAGTCTCAGAAGATCATAACAGGGACAGACAGTTGTTTGTTATTTAAAAAGCCAACAACAAAGTGTATCCTGATGAGTGGAACCAGGAAGCTTGTGGATCACAGAGAGAGATTTGGCAAGGAAGACTCCCTCTAGTCCTCCCTTGGATACCTCAGAAGCCCAGCCAGGAGCACACTGAATCAATAAATGGCCTGAACACATAAAATAGGGGAATGGCTTTGTGCAAGAAGCCCCTTGCTCAATGCCCACAGGCCTAGTAAGGATGGCCGTGCTTTCAGAGCCACGAGGAGCTTTAAGGGTTGAAGCAAGAAGTGATGTAGCTCCAATAGGAGCTAACGGGTAGTTTTGCTTATTAGAGGTCATTTAGGATGCCTGGACATAATGTTTTTAGTTATGACTTGGAGAAGGAGAGGTTCCTGGCACCCAGGGGTGGAGTACACAGCACCCCTCAGTAAAGTTAAACTGCCTGGCCCCAAATATGAGGAGTATCATTGTCATGAGGCCCTACTTTAGACTGCTAATAATCAAGCTGAAATATCTGTGGTGGTACTGTGCTGGAGCAGAAGGGGCTAACACGCTCTATCTCATTTAATTCTAATGGTGCTGTGGGTCAGGGGCAGGGTTTAAGTACTCCATATCCAAAGTGCTTAGAACCAAGTATTTCTGATTTCAGATCTTTAAAAAGATTTTTACAATATATGTGTATACATTCATAAAGAATTATTTTAGAGATGGGACCCAGGTCAAAATACAAAGTTTATGATTCATACATACTCTATGCACGTAGTCTAAACACAGTTTTATACACAGTCACCTCTCATAGGAAGTTGGGTTTGGGATTGTCTGTGTGAGTACTCAAAAAGCTTCAGATCATGGAACATTTCCGATTTTGAATCTCTACCCCTATTACCATTATCTCCCGTTTTGCAGATGAAGAACTGAGGCAAATTAAGTTATTTAAGGGGAATTAAATGATGTGTCCAAAGTCATGCATCGGTGACTAGCAGCTAAGATTTAAATTGCAGTCTGACTCCTGAGCCAGACCCAGGCCGATTGACAACCGTCATCGAGTTTCCTGCATCCATTCCACCTTCAGTGGGCTGGAAGATACTAGAGAGTGCCAGGAGACTGGCTTGCACATGGTCCCTCAGGCTCCATAGGGCCTAGTCTAAGCACTGGGGGATGGGAGGGTCCCCTTATTAAAGACCTATCGAACACAGGATGCTGAGACAGCAGCATCCTGCCAGTAACTGTCAGAGGCAGAGGGGGGCTGTTATCCTGTCTGGATGTTTTACAAACCCCCAGTGGCATAGAAACGATACCCTGACCACTCAGCTCCTCTCCAGCTACAATGATGGATTTCATCCCTTCTTCACTCAGCCCTGCACAGCTCAGCAGGGCTGCACACCTGACTGGCATTTTATTCTGATGCTTGATGGAGGAAGAAAAATCACCTACAACTCCAAGAACAAACATCCGTGTCTTAGGTCTCATAATAGTGGATGTCCCCTTCTCCAGGCCAGGGCCAGGAGTAATGATTAACGGCTGAGCTGAAGACAGCCGTGGAGGCCACAGAGTCCTGCCTGCACATTGCTGTCCTCGGGGCCACAGGATCAAGGTTAGGCAAAGAACCCTCAGAGCAGGAGGATGGCCTTGCTTGAGTCCTTCACCTCTGACAAGGCCATGCCCTGCAGGATGCAGGTGGACCCCGATACCAGAGTTCCTATCCTGGTGGTATGGGAACGGGCCACAGCATCCACCCTTCACAGGTCTCAAAGGTCACTGACTGACAGGACTCTCCAGGGTAGAGGAGGGGAATGGGAAGGGGGGGGGGAGACAGAAGATAATCCTCCTTTTGTGTCCATATGTTAGGGCTTCTGCTAGGGGTCCATCTCCACACTCATGTTTACCTTCCATCTGTGAGAAAAGGGAAACTGAGGCTACATGCAGTTTTAAGAAACAATTCACCAAGGTCCTGAGTAGGCCTGTTCTCTTTCCCTCCCTGGAGGATGTCCCCAGTTAGGCTGCATTCTTAACAGTTCAGGGCCTGTATTTCCCTTCTGAGGCAGAAGCCCCAGTGGTCCTCCTGTTCCTCAGTAGCCCAGAGGTGGAGCTAAGGCTCCACCTCTACTCAGCCCACCCCACAGTGAGGCTGGTGTAAGCAGAATGTGGCTCCCCACAGCCACTCCAAAGGCTTCCCTTCACAGCCACCAACAACACAGCCAGGATCACTTCTGCCAGCTACTTCTCCCGGAGTCCTGGGCATCAGAAGGGTGCCTGAGGTCACTGGGCGGGGGTGGGGAGGGGGATGGGGGTTGAGCCCCTCCTCCAAACCTGTCTTGCAGATTTCTTTCTTTCTTGTAATTCAGTGTCATAAGATATTTTGTTAGAACAAAAATTTACAAAGAACTTTTTAAAAAAAAGGATTGACAAGTGAGCCAGGTGTGGAGGTGACCTCCTGCAGTCTGAGCACTCAGGAGGCAGAGGCAGGTGGATCTTTGTGAGTTCAGGGCCAGTTAGGGCTACATAGTGAGACCCTGCAGGAGGCGTCTCTCAGCAGGACACTGGCTCAGCAAACTTTCCTTAGCTTTTACATGACCAACCAGAGTTTGCAAACACCAGCTTAAAAGACTTCACCTCCATTTCCAGTCTCCACCACCCCTTTGCATCCTTTGGACATGGCCAATCTGCAGATCTTTCAGTCCTCTCATCCCCCTCACCACACTTCATGCTTAGCCTCTGTGGAAGTTTTAGAACCTTCCACACACATCAGGATCTGCGGTGAAGCACCTTAGGGACGAGTATTAGTCAGTTTGCTGCTGCTGCTGTGATAAGACACTCTGCTCAAACAGCAAGCAGGGAAAGAAAGGGTTAATTTAATCTAACTACTCCAGAGGGACAGAGTCCCTGTAATGTCAGGGAAGGCATGGAGCTGGAAGCTGGCTGGTCACATTTTCATCCTCACCCAGGAAGCGAGAGAGGGAACTGGAAGTGGGGTAAAGTTATAAACTTTTTTTTATTTGGCTGAGAAACTTTTTACTTTTTTTTTTTTTTTTTTTCTTTTTTTGGTTTTTTTGTTTTTTTCTAGACAGGGTTTCTCTGTGTAGCTTTGCGCCTTTCCTGGAACTCACTTGGTAGCCCAGGCTGGCCTCGAACTCACAAAGATCCGCCTGCCTCTGCCTCCCAAGTGCTGGGATTAAAGGCGTGCGCCACCACCGCCCGGCTTAAAGTTATAAATTTTGAAAACGCTCCTCTAGCGATGAACTCCCTCCAGCAAGGCTCCACCCACAGACAGTGCCACCAACTGGGACCAAATGTTGGGTACCAAACTTGGGTACAGCTCAAGTACTGGATTTCTTCCTATCACTGGGCACAGGCACAGGAACCCGAATCTCTTCCTGTCACTGGGCACAGGCACGGGACCCGAATCTCTTCCTGTCACTGGGCACAGGCACAGGAACCCGGATGTCTTCCTGTCACTGGGCACAGGCACGGGAACCGAATCTCTTCCTGTCACTGGGCACAGGCACGGGAACCTTCATTTCCCCTCCATTAGTGTTTCCTTGGCAACACTACGGTTGCTCTATGGATCCATGCCCTTGAAGTATGAGGCATCTCAGAGACAGGCAGCCTCTGGCGTGGGGGGCAGTAGTGGTATTTGGCTGACACCTTCCCTAGGCTGGAGAGTGGGGGGAATGGGAAAAGGGAGAACCCCACGAGACACTCCCCACAGTAGTTCTAGAATTACCACAGGGGAACAAACAACTATGTTTGACAGGTCCTGGCATGGCAGGGACTAGGGTGCGACAGCCTCCTTAGGGTCGTTTCTTTGGACACCTGGAAGGGATATTCTGAAGACTTGCTGAAGCCTGACCCAGGATTGAGGAGCCAGCTCTCTGTGGGGTGGGGCACATACCAGGGAGCCTCCCACATGCCAGAGAGAGTTAAAATGAGGTAACCGAAGGGAGGGCCAAACAGTGAACTGACCATCTAAAAGGAAGAAGATGTATGTACAGTGTATGAGGCTGGAGGGTCCTCGGGATCCCAGTGCCATCAAGCTTATGGTCCCCACCTTTGCTCCACATCTCAGTCATCGGGGAAGCTTGGTTAAAACCTATAAGCTACTGACTTAGGAGTGAGACTAGGCATGGGGGCTGTCATGGTTGGATTGTGAAACCAGGAAGCTGCTTTAGGAGGTCTGGGAACCGTTAGGAGTTGGAGGCTTGTTAGAGAAAGTGGGTCACTGGGGCAGGCCTTGAAAAGTCCAGCCCCCACTTCTTGTCTGCTTCCTGTTTCCTGTTCCACCAAGTTATCGGGCTGTAAGGGGTGAAGAGTCCAGCTACACACCCCTGCCATCACGGCGCACCTGCTACCATGCCTTCCGCTCCAGATGAATTGTGTTTCCTCGACCTGTGCTTAAGTCTCTTCTTGTTTAGTACCTAGCAGAAAAGTAGCCAACACAGGCACTCATTCCAGAAGATTCTAACGTGCAGCCTAGCTGTGTTTAAGGAGATCCTGGGAAGCATGGACACAAAACGTGGGGGTGGTATGTTGAAGATTAAAATACTGAAATTCCTAAGTGTGGCCACAGTGTCTTCAGAGCAAGAACAAGGTTCTGACAGAGACCAGAGTCTCTGTGAGGGCATGTGACAACCATGTCTGTGGCTCTCTGAGTCTGCTAAGCCTGTCAGGCAAGCCACAGGCAAGGAGCTAGAAATGGTGGGGGTGGGGGAGGAGGGAGGATGTGGAGGCTTGCTTTACTCAGTCTCAATTTATAGAGAGGTGCTGGGACATCCAGAAAATGTATTAGAAATGGGCTTTTTGTCCTATTTACCCAAGGATGAGCCACAGGCCTCTGCCAACAGGGTGGGCTGATTTAAAGGTTTGGTTATTGGTCATTAATCCCTTGACACAGAGGTTCATTACAGTCCTCAGGGCCACAGTGCACTGCCAATAAATCAGGAATGGGGGTGAGTCACTTCTAAAACACCCTTACATCCACTAACCTCAGCACCACATTCATGCAGGGGATGGAGGCATGTACAGCTCCCAGCACTGCCTCTCTAAGTGTAGCGAGCAGCCATGTGTAAGGCCAGGCTTCTACCCCAGAGGCTCCCCTAGGGATGCATTTCTCCTATGAATAGATGACTTTAACCCCATGAGTCCCTGAGTCTTATGGAGAAAGGCTTGTAATTGTGGATGACCTCAATCAACTCAGTAACCCTCTTCTAAAATGTCAGGCCCCCAAAGCAGAAAAGAACTAGACATGTTCCTTCCTTGAATTGATAGCCACATGTAGCAAGATGTCTAGAATAGTCTCCTGGCCGGACTTGTAGCACAGGACTGGTTAGAATGTTGTGATGGTCCAGGTCAGGGGTGATGAACTCTACCCAAGGAGGCCAGTGAGTGATGTGGCTTGAGTACGGCCTAGAGTGAGGTAATTTGCCTAGATCAAAGCCATGGAAGTGTGTAACACAATTCTATGGGGTGGTGGGGAGGTGAGGAGTTATCATGAAGACTGCAGACAGCACACTGGTAATCAAGAGAGCTGTGACCTCACACTGTGTCTTCTGTTAACACATCTGAGGACTCTCTAGAATCTTTCAGTGAAGATATTCATGGGGCCTAAAAAGCAATGCTGGGCTACAAGTGACTTGGGAAGCACCTGCAGGTCTGTCTAGACTTTAGATAACTGAACTTGCATGTGTGCAAACCAGCATGGGGGAAAGTGGAGCTGGTGCCTTTGAACTTGGAACTGAACAGAGAGCCTCCCACTGTGAACCCAGGAGAGTGGCCAAGTGGCCTGCAGCACTGTCACTGGGCTGGGATTGTTAGCTTAGACTTACTACTGTCAGAGTACTCAAAATGTCCTCTCCTTCTTGTACCCTTGAGTTCTCTTCCAATGTTGTGTCTCACATCAAATATGTCAGGTGTGGCTTCTTGTCTAATTTTGATCACTATGATACATGCATGTTCAATAAAGTTTTCAGAGCTATAATGTGACCCATCACCCATCCTCCATCTCTCTCTATATGTTATAGAGTAATAGATACACACACACACACACACACACACACATGCTTGCGCACAGCAGGGGGGGGAGAGGAAGGGAGGGAGGGAGAGAGAGAGAGAGAGAGAGAGAGAGAGAGAGAGAGAGAGAGAGAGTTAATTTTGGAGGTTCAAGGCCAAGATCTGGCAGACTCACTGCTCTGGACTGTAATTGCTAGACAACAACAATCAGGAGACAGAAGGAGCAAGAGTGGGACTCACAGCCTCTCTCTCACGCCTAAGGGACCCTCACTAGGTCCCCTCTTCTACACATTCACAGCTTCTTGCACTGTCACCTTCCTGGAGATTGGCATTTTATCTCTTCCCTTTTTGCCCTGAGACCTGCAGCATCCCGGATGGATGAGGCTGACCCATGCTGACCACGGAGCACGAACAAGCGGCAAGCTCTGACAGCTGTAAACTGCCAAGTTTACCAGCCTACAGAAACTGGCCCTGGATGAGGGCTGAGGTCAAACCCTAAAATATGGGACTCTGACTCTGGAACCAAAAGGGCCACAGTGAGGAAGCCATCACTGGAGACCATAAAGATGACAACGGCTTCTAGACAGCTTTTGGAAAATTGATGACATGCAGATGAAGAGCAAGCTTTGTTTTTCCCACTGCTTTTGGCAAGATGCTGCAGAAGAGAGAGAAGGTCAGAGAAAAAATGGACATGTAGCATGGTCGAGAAACGATTGTTACTGTAAGCTGTGGAGATTCTGAGGTCATGTGTTACTGGGGCATGATGAGCCTGGCTGATGGGCAGCCATTTTGTTAAGCCCCCTCCCCACAACGCTGTGCAAAAATAGAAATGCCAAATTCAAAGCATGACCTTAGAAAGAGAACAGGGGACTTTGAAAGTATATGCCAAGGGGACTTGAGCTAATGCTGAGAGGGGCTTGATGTGGGAAAGACTCCAGATCCATAGTGCCTAGACTCAAGGCCCTGTTTCCACCTGCCTGTGGCACAGATAATGTATTCAACTGTAATACATTTCCTCTGTTTACTTAGCTGTGGAAACAGGGCCAGCTGTGGTTATAGGGAAATTGGCATAGGAGTGACTAGTGCTCCGTGCTAGGTGACAATGTCATCATTGTACCCCAGGTCCCTATTAGATCCCAAGTTCCCCGAGGACACTGACCATGTCTGTCACCTTGCAACACCACTATCTGATGATCACTGAACCTACCACTTGACACATAACACACATTCAAACACATGACTAGTGTATTAATAAAGTATACTAGGGACCATTGAACTTCAACTTGGAAATTCATCTAGGCTTGTTCCCTTGTGTCTGCTTCACGCTCCTTACTTCCTGACCCCAATCATCACTCTTCATAGAGCCCAATGGATAAATGGCTCTCCCCAGGACATGGAGTGAGCTAGACAGAATGCTTATCTGCTCACCACCCCAGAAACAAGGAAGCACTAGCTCTTGCTGGTACAATTTAGCTATCTTGTACTACTTTAAGAGCTTAGGATGTTCCTAGTAAGAGAGGACCATACACAAATTAGGCTATCACGGACGGACATGACCTTCAACTTCAAATAGGTCTCTCCAAGCTAACCAGCATCTCCTCTTTGGGAGCGTTTGATCTCTCTGTTCTCCCACAGATGCCCCACTCACCAGCAAGGCAGCCATGAACTTGACTTGAGCCTCTCTCCAAGTTTCCCAGAGCCTCAGCCGTGGCTCTTTCCCATTGACCAGAACCAGCCCCATCCCATCCTTGGATGGCATCCTCTCCTGTCCTCACTCAGGCCCCACCCACCCCTGGGAATGCTGCTTAGAGTATTATGCCCTCTCTATCCTGATGCTGATCTCACTCTCTGGTTCTTCCTCTTAGCCTCGAAACATGCCTGCCTGTTGCTTTCCCTGGAAAATAAACCCGAGCACACACCTTTCTCAACCCCATAGTCCTCCTGGATGGCCAGCCCCACTTTTCATTCCTCCGGAGCAAACTCTGGGCAGAAGAGGCCATACTCAAAGCTCATCATCTCATCCACTTCCTCAATCAGAGGTGTCACCACCACGTCCTCCCAGAGGCTCTACAACTGCACGTGTCATACAGGTTGGGACTCTTAGTGCGAGCGGTCCTCAGGTTCCAAGTATAGGTTCCAGGGTGAACCTTGCCATCATAGAAAACCCCCCAAACGACAAGAAGGCCAACACTGGCCTGTTCCATCTTGTGAACACCCCCCCCAAAAAAAACTTTCACTAATCTCCTAGTTATTCTTTTGTTTAACCCACACTTGTTAATCATCTATAATGTCCCAGCCCAATAAAATGGAGTAATGGAGTAATTCTGAGCAGCCTAGACCATTCCAAGGACTGCAGAGAGTACAGAAATGCTGATATTTTCTGTAGCCAGTTCTGTAAGAATTAAGACCAGCGAACCCTTTTTCCTGCAGTGAAAATGTTATGAAATTTTCCTTTTTGGTGTCCTTCACCCAAGACAACCTCTACGCCCACACATGTAACTGCAGCGACTAGTGTATTTTTTGAGCAAAGGAAAATATAAAGCTGTCCTGGTGATTGATTTAGAAGACCCAGCTCTACTTAAATTCCCAGCATATTAACACAGCACCACCCTCGAGGGCTCCACTAAAGAGCTGCCCCCCCAGGGCTCACTCGCAGCACTGAGCAGGCTTGCAGCATCTGGGACAAAGGTGATGTGACAATGCAGTTAGCTGGAAAAATCAAATTGGAGAATTCATTTATGCCCATCATGTATTCTCAATGCAGTTCCTTTGGAACTTAAAATGGATTAAATGTGTCCTTAAGTTTCTGTGGCACAAATACTGTGCAGGTGTCTATACTCAGTGGCACCAGCCCTTCCTAAAGCCCAGAGCCTATCGACTTTGGCTCCTCCTTTCTTTGAGTCTTGGCTGAGGGGAGCCCTAGAAAATACATGAAGACAGTGTGGGGGCATCTGGATCGCACTGGTGATCAGGGCCCTGGTGTGGTGATCTTGCACAATCAATAGAAACAGGTTGCACAATGACAAACTACTCCACCGAAAGTAATAACCCACTTGTTGAGGGTCTACCCTAAATGTAGAGGGCATTAGTGTGCTCATGTGAACTACGGGGGTTTCTTCCCACTTCCTGCTCCAAATAGGTGACAGAGGAAGTGCCTTTGAGAGGACACTGTGCTTTTGGCACACTGGAGGAAGAATGAATGCTGTCCACCTTACACTGTCCATTCTATTCTCCTGACTCCTGTGGGAGCAGTCCCATAATGTCACTGCAAATGGGGAGTGAATTGCAGCAGCCGCAGGAGAAGGGACTCACTGGTGAATTAAGCCTTGTCGAGAGTAGAACCTTGTGCATCTGAGGAGGCTCCTCTATCTCTTGCCCAAGGGTTGGGTCGTGTGGAAAAGCAGGTCAGCGACACATGCCAGGCAAATGTGGTGGCAGAGAGACAGTGATGGAAGGATGTGCCTCTCATCCCTACCCAACCTGTGCCCACAGCAACTGGGCAACCAAGAAGGAAGAGTGGCTTCCAGCCCAGTGTGGGGCACATCTCTTAGGCTTCCATCTCCATGTCTTCATGTAAAGATGTCCTGTCTGGAAGAATATATACAGAATAATGCTAATCCAACATTAATCTCATAAGGATAACCATATATTGATGGAGGGCTTAGTATTAAAACTAACAAACCCAGCAACCACCATGTACCAAATGGAGGCTAATTGTGCATCCAGAGTGATGCCTTTGAACTTCCCACTTAATCTTGGAAAAGACTCCAGGAAGCAGTAAATGAAGAACTAGGCTTTGGGTCAGGCTAGGAAATAACAGAACCAGTGTGCCTGAGCAGGTCACCAGGGTTTGAGGAAAAGTGCTTAGGCCATTGTTGTTTGAATAGGAATGGCCCCCATAGACTCATGTGTTTGAATGCTTGGCCCATAGGGAGTGCCACTATTAGGAGGTGTGGCCTTGTTGGAGTAGGTGTGGCTTTGTTGGAGGAAGTGTGTCACTGGGGGTAGGCTTTGAAGCCTCAAATGCTCAAGTCATGCCCAGTGTGACAGCTCTTCATGCTGCCTGGGGATCAAGATGTCAAGAACTCTCATGCCTGCATGCTACCATGCTTCTGCCATGATGATAATGGACTAAACCTCTGAACTGTAAGCCAGCCCCAGTTAAATGTTTTTCTTTATAACAGTTGCTGTGGTCATGGTGTCTCTTCACAGCAATAAAACACTAAGTAAGACAGTCATTTACTGAAAATCCAACAACTTTGCTATCCAGAGTACGTGCAGCATCTGCTGTGAGCCAGGGAATAGACTGATGCAGAGAGCTCACTGGACAACAAAGGTCTTCAGCCAGGTGTGGTGGTACGTGCCTGTATTTTCAGCAATTGGGATGTAAAGGTATGAGGGTCAAGGGTTCAAGGTCATCTTCAGCTACATAGCAAGTTTGAGGCCAACCTAGGCTACAAGAAATCCATTCTCAAAACAACCAACTATGAAACATAGCAAGACCACTATTCTCCAGGGATTTATGATCTAGGGGTAGAGAAAGCCCAATAATAATAATAATAATAAATATGTTACCAAGAATGATTGTTTTTGCACTTGAACATATGAGAGTATTAACAGAATCAGACAAAGCTCAGACAGAGATCTGAGAAGGGTGAGGGAGAGCAGCTTGAGGAGACAGGGAAAGCCTTCCCTAAGGAGATGGGTTTGGGATTGGGGTCTAAGGATGGGGAAGAGAGAAAGAAAGTAGGGGTCTGGATTGGACATCTCCACTGGGAAGGTAGCTGCCCCAATTCCTCAAGGGGCAGTGGGACACTCAAGACAAGGGGCACAGGCAGACGTCCTGTAGGAGTTGAGAGAATGCTCATAGACCTGAGTCCTGAGCTCAGGCCCAGGGAGTACGGGGAAGGAAGAGAGTTCAGATCCCCTCAGGCCTCGTCTTGGGACTTCTCCACAAGTGTTTTCAGGAGAACAATCCAAGCTAGACTCAGTTTCCCTTTGGATCCTAACAGGAGATCAATGTTTATCTAGGCTGGGGTTACTTCCCTAGTACTCTCAGCATGGCCTTTATTCATGCAGCAGCTGTGACTGGTGTGCCCCCGGGTGCCAGCCAGCATCCTTCCACTCTGTGTGGCTCATTGTCCTATTTCCACCAAGGGGCTCTCTGAGAGCAGAGGCGCCACACTTCAGCAAGCAGGAGGGCAGCGTGGAGTCCGCTCTGAGCCTGGCTCTACAGTGGACAATCTAGGTGGCAAGTCAGGCTCTGCTGCCTGGGTTACACAATCACCGTGAGCCCCAGTTTTCTTCCTGGAAAGAACGGGGTATTCAAAGTACCCACTTTCAAGGGCTGCTGGGAATGTTAGCTTACACAAGAAAAGTATTTTGGGAGGTATCTAGAAAGAACTCACAGTAAATGTGCATGCACACTATTGTCAATTTTATAATTATCTTTCAACATTGAAAACACTCGTGGAAAGAGAGTTCTCACTTGAACAAGATGATGAACTTGGTATGAGGTACATACAGGTTTGATATTTTGTCTGGCATTCCGTTCCTAAGCCCATTTTACTGATCAGGAAGCCAAGGCCCAGAGAGGTCAGTTGACTTGCCTAAGCGCTCACAGCCAGATTAGGATCTAAATTCAGCCCCTCTGCCACTGGGTTCCCATCTTGTCCCTATGGCCAGAGTCGCCTGGGAAGCAAAGCTCTGCAAAGAAATATGGGCAGGGGGCCAGGGACAGCAGCCCTCTGCTTAGGAGCCGGAACGCTGGGCTCTTGTGTGCTGCTAATGACAGCCTGCTCCCAGCCTGTGGGAGTTTAATAAAAGTCATGCAAAACTCGCTCTTGATGACTCTAATTGCGGAGTTTGGACATGAAATGAAGAACATATGTGGAGTGAATAACAAATCAGACAGTTCCCTTTTTAGCACCAAAGCTGCAGGAACAGCTCGGAGTTCACCATCACTCTGTGTGGAAGGAGGAATTGACATCATGGCCTCACGCCTGGTCACCTCCAACAGCCCACTGTTCCCTGTGATGCCCTGCTCCCCAACACTGACTATCCCACCTGGGGCCTCTATTAGAGAGAAATGTAGATGATGTACATTTTTAAAGCAGGGGGCAGAGGTGAGAGGCAGTTGGACACTCTTCTCACCCCCTGAGGAGGAACCAGATCCAGGTAGACTGGCTCTCAGGGGCAACCTCAGGCAATCTGGTGGTTGACTGTGACAGAAAGGGAAACCTATGTGTGTCACCGGTGCCTCTGGGAGCAGCCAGAACAAAGGAGGATTCTCTGATAAATGGCTCCAGAGCCAGTTCTCCTCTCCCTAGCCTCAGGTCCTGGATAGGTTGCCCCTGGGTGTGACTAAGCACCTGTCATGAAGTTCTAGGACTTACAGCCTGCATCGGCCTCCTGGGAGAGCCATAGGCTTAGGGACCAACTGGTAAGGTGGCACTAAGATTTAATAAGCAGGTATGCAGAGTCAAGTAGATATGGATACAGAGTGATTTTCTGTGTGTATATGTAAATGTATGCACATCTATGTAAATATAAGTAAATACAAACAATATAACAATCCGTAGTTAGTATTTGCTATGAGTTATGCATTACTTTAAATTATAAAATGAAATCAGGAATTCTATCAATGGCAGGTCACAGGCTGACTAAACAGCAGAGCTGTAATTCATGGTGAATGGCAGTGTGGAGTGGCGTGGAGTAGAGGAAGAGGTGGGGGTGGGGGTGGGGGCGGGGACTACAATGTTAGCCTCCTTCCTTCAGTAGATATCATGCAAAGAGTGATACTGCAGGATGCATGAATCAAGCAACTCATGAAATCACCCTCCCTGAAGAACAGAGAGACAAGACTGCAAGCTGCAGGACTCTAGGTCCCAGGCAAGGATGGTTAGGCTCCTGGTCTCTGTGGACTCTTTCCAGGGCTGCAGGGGTGAGTGAGGTAATTCCTGTCCCAGGACTTTCAGAAGGGGGATGTGCACATCAGAATCCTGTGCTCACAGATTAGAACATAATAAAGGTGTTGGAAACATCAACTCATTTGCCCCAATTGTCCCATAGTGTAGGCAGACTTGGGACTAGACTCTTGCTCTGTCTAATCCTGAGATCCACCCTTCTATGTATTGGCCATTTCCCAGGGTCCTCTGGAGCTGGGACCACCCCTCAAACAACCACCCCACACCGAGAAAGCAGTTCTGTGGGAAAGTGTCAAGACCAGTTGTCAGAGGGTGTAGGCGAGTGGGTCACACTAGGGACCAGCCCATGGGACAGTCCTGAAGCTTTACTTGCTCTGCATTCTGCATGAGTTGTGGCCCTTGGGACTGTGTGTAAGATCCAGACAATCCTCTCAGGGTGACCTCCTGAATGATGCAGAGATCCATGTGACCAGCCATATCATTAGTTTCCCTCTTGCTCTGATGGAAGCAACAAGGGGCAGGGTTGTTTTTGGCTTACAGTTTAAGGGGTAGAGTTTATCAAGGAAGGGAAGGCATGGTGGCTGGGTGTGAGGTGATTGGTCATACTGTACACACAGGCAGGAAGAAGAAGAGGGTGGATGGGAAGTGGGGCTGGGCTACAAAATCTGAAGGTCCATTCCCTCCAAAGCTCTAACTCCTAAAGGTTCCACAACCTTCCAAGATAGTGCTACCAGCTGGGAACATGTGCTCAAACACGTGAGCCTATGGGGGACATTTCACATTCAAACCACAGTGCCAACCAAATCTAGTAGGCCATGGGAGACCTCCCCTGCACTGCTAGGTATCAGCTGGTGCCTGCTGACTGGGAGTCAGGGAGGGCACACTCTTATGACAGGAAAGAGACACAGGGAAGCTCTGTAAACTGCATAGCTGCTCTTTGCCTAGCATTCTATTTATTTATAGATAAAAGTTGTGGAGAAGTGGAGACATCTGCCAAAGGTCACTGACAAGTGCAAAACCATTTAAATTCTTGGCACACAAAGCAAACCGTTTGCAATTGTCTCTGGAATGTTACATGAAAGGGCTGGAGATGCAAGCACAATCTATGAGGTGTCCTTAATGCTCCCGAATCACTGGGGACATTGACAAGTAGGGGAGGGGTGATAGTGTCATTATGACCCATTGGCAAATGGAAACTTCTAGAAAGTAGTCAGGAGACAATGAGATAATCAATGTTTTCCATTTTCCATGTCTGTCTATCTATCTATCTATCTATCTATCTATCTATCTATCTATCTATCTATCTACCTACCTACTTATCCATCCATCCATAATCTATCATTCAGGAGGCATTGTCAAATAGGGAAGGGGTGGGTGAGTGCACCATTGTGACCCATTGGCAAATGGAAACTTCTAGAAAGTTGTCAGTAGTCAATGAAATAAGCAGTCTTTTTCATTTTCCACCCACCTATCTGTCTGTCTACCAACCAACCAACCGAGCATCCAAGTGAGTACTCTTAAAAATGATGAAGAAGACTTAAGTGGATGCAGCTCACTGACAGAGCACTTGTCTGGTCCACACAAGGCGTTGGGTCAATCTACAACACCACAACAATAAAAATTAAAACCAAAGAGGTAATGACAAAAAAAGCCATGCAACAAAGTTCATTTCCTCCTCCGTGCTTAGCTTAATTTTTCTTAAACACGGTCCCTGATCTGACGTGAAACTCATCTTCAGGTTAGAACAGAATTCTCTCAGCTCAACTCAGTTCTTTACACCCCGAGTCAAAGCTTGTCCTGAAGCAATGACATGGGAACTTCAGGACTTCACAGACTTCCAGAGGAATTAAAATCCCTTCCTCCTTTCTTTTTCTACTGCTAAGAACGTACCTTCCCAGAGGAGACATATTTCATCTCGATGTGTTGTCTATGTTCTAGAAAACTCTGGCAGAATAGATAGAAGAAACACTCAGACTCTGCTTTGTTCTTTCTGACCCCACATGCCCCCTGTGGGGTAATGAGGTGTTTGGGATGGTAGGCTGCAGGGTTTCATCATGGCAGCTAATTATCTGTGTTCATCTTCCTCCTCCAGGCTGGGGACTCAGGTAAGTGGCTGTCCCCTCTCCCAGTTCTGGGCATAAAGCTCCGCGCATGTGCAGCGAATGGGCAGAAGAATGAATGAGTGAGTGAATGAGTGATAAATTGGATGGAGTCTGTGGAAAGACCCCATTATTGTATTTTTCCCATTAGGAGAAATTTTCCAGGCTGTTACACTAATTAGGGCTAATATTCTCGGTTATTTTGAGGATTGCTTAAAATTTGCTGCTAATTTAAATAAAATGGTTACATTTACTCATTAACCAATTAGCATCCTTCCTAGCAGCTTCACCTCACTAATTTGATTAGCCACATCATGCTTTCTCCTGCTCAGGGCCTTCCCTCAGACCTGGGAGTATCATGACTCCATCAGAGTGACGTTTCTCTCTGAGGGTTTAACCCAGCTGTGGGACCAGTGTCTCCTAGGACAAGCTGTCTCTGGGTCTCTCATGTCTTTGGGGATCCTTGGTACCCACTAGAAGTCACTCCAAACACATTCCTACCATTATATATTTATCCTCCAAGGGAAATAAAACTTTTGAAAACATGATGACTTCAGGAAAGACAACCTGTCATATCTGAAGAATGAAATAAAAAGGAAAAAGGAAAACAAAAGTGAAGAAAAAATGGAGGTTGAAGGACTGACCTCCTTCCTCATCCCGTTTTGCTGGTAACCGTGATGCCATGGGACAAATCATCTCATACCCAAGATACCCATTTCTTGTTGTCTTATTTTTCAGAGGTGAAGTGGACTCAGAAATCATTTACATTATTGTGATAGAGACAAGTCCTTCTGGGTACCCAGAAATCCACACTTTCCCATCTCTGCAGTCAGAAAGAACCATGTGACAGCCCAGCCAATGAGCTAGAAGGGGAAGTTATGTGAGGTGCTTCTTAGTCAAGGAAGTGAAAAACTCCCAGTTAGTTACATGCCTGTCCTTATGAGGGAGAGGGGACACTGATGGGTCCAGTTGTGCACCCCTAAAATTCACTTGTCAAACTTTAACTTTCATTCCCCAGAATAGGGCCATATTTAGAATCAGGGCCATTGCAGATACCATTAGTTAAGTTTGGGTGAAGTCACACTGGAATAGAGCAGGCTCTCACTCCAAACCAACAAGTGCGTGTGTAAGAGGCAAAGTTGGACAGACACACTCTGGTGTCAGGGATCAGAGCTTTGTTGAAAGCAGCTGAAGAAGCTCCAGGGGTAGGAGAGAGGCCAGACACCTCCCTCCTGGGACCTTCTGAGGGAGCATGCCCTGCTTGCACTCTGACCTTGCACTTCCCAGTCTCCAGAACTGTGTGTGTGTGTGTGTGTGTGTGTGTGTGTGTGTGTGTGTGTGTGT
>CABHPQ010163832.1:2002-16520 GCA_902168405.1 Peromyscus aztecus | reverse complement strand
GTGTGTGTGTGTGTGTGTGTGTGTGTGTGTGTGTGTGTGTGTGTGTGACACAGTCTTATTGCACATACTTCTCAGTTTGGGGCACTGGGTAAGGGGAGCTGTGGGAACTGAAGGGAAGGCCACATTGTCAGGTTGTCAATCTACAAGGGTCACCGAGTCACATGGTCTGAAGGGCATTTGACCTTCAGCAAACTTTAAAAAAGAGTAAGAAAAATACCTAGGGTCCGTGAGATGGCTCAGTGGGTAAAAGTGCTTTGCCACCCAGCCTGACATCCTGAGTTTGATTCCCAGGACCCACATGGTGGAACGGGATGAGTGACTTCTAAAGGTTGTTTTCTGTTCTCCACATATATGCTGTCACACACACACACACACACACACACACACACACACACACACATGCATACGCACACACATGCGTGTGTTAGTAAATAAATGTAATTTTTAAAAAGAAAAATACCCAAGACCTAGAAATAGCATAGATGTCCTTTTGATATTATACTGGGGCATTGTTTAACAGGTCCGCTAACAGCGTGTCATTTTCTGAGAGTATTGTATCTGTGTTTGCCTGCACGCTTTCCCTTCTGATTAACTCTCAGACACCACAGAGTTATACAGCAATGCCTGGTTTTCTGCCTGGGTAGGAAAGGTCACACTGAAGGCAATAATTGTATTTCCCTGTAAGATGTTAACCACTTTGTCTGACCTGTCCACCCTATTCTACACCGCTTTGAAGAAAATGCCTGCAGATAACCCTTTCACATGGACTTAGAATTTACTTAATCATCTTAGAGGGTTAGCAAGAACTGCTAACCAGTCAGTGGGGCTGCCTCTGTATCCTTCTTCCTCTATGATGCTTGGCTGTGGCTAGCTGAAACCAAGCCATAAAACTCAAATGAAGCCAGTTAGATAATGTTCAAGCTTTTCCCTTGTATGGTAACTATATGGCAATTTAAAGGTAGAAAATGGTCTGTCTGGAGTACGAGAAAGCCAATGTCATGAGGACCCTGACGGCTGTCCTCCAGGGTCAAGAATGCTACAGGACATATGGTAGACTCAAGATGACATAAAAGGATACACAGACATGGTGATGGATTATATGTGTGATGAATCGTGAAGTACCACAGACTAGGAAAGAACAAGGCTATAATCCCAGCACTAGTGGAGAAAAGAGGATCTTGAATTTGAGGTCAGCCTGGGTTACATCATAAGACTCTGTCTTGACGTAAAAAGAAGACAGAGTCACAGAGCAGGAAGAATCTTAGGGATTTCTTAGCTTAGACATCATGCCCCTGAAGCCTACCAACTCGACTTGGGCAGAGATGATGGGGATGTCATCGTCACCTGATCCAGTGGCCGGAAGAGTCCCATTGTTCTCAGACAAACGTGTGTCTTGTTATTTTGGAAGGAAGTTTCAACTCTCTCTTAAGGCTGTTCTTTTCCAGGCTAATCATTACTATTCTTTTAGCTTAAGGATAGACTTGAGTCTCTCCACAAGCCTTGTAATAATAACTGCTTACACAGTTATTATTGTGGCTGGCCATGGCAACTATCACGGGCCAGCCTGTACCATATAAAGGCTTCATGTCAGCCATTGTGTAATCTGTGTAGCAACCCAACAGGACAGGTGATGCTATAATCCCCATTTTATGGGGAATAAAATTGAGGCACATCTACCCAAGGTACTTGGCTAGTGAGTGGTATGGCTTCAACCCAGCAGCAAGTTTAAAAATGATTAATTTTTATCTTATGTATATGTGCACATGGGTACCTGTGAGGGTTTGAAGAGGGAACTGGACCTCCTGAAACTTATAGGCAATTTGTGAGCATCCCAGGTCCTCTGGAAGGGCAAATACTGTTAATCACTGAGCCATCTCTCCTATCCTCAAAGATTTATTTTTATTTTATAATTGTGTGTCTGTGTGGGGGTAAGTGAATGTGAGTACAGTTGTCTGTGGGGGCCAGAGGGGCATGAGATCCCCTGGAGCTGGAGTTATAGGCAATTATGAGCCACCTGACATGGGGCTGGGAACTGAACTTGGGTCTTCTGCAAGAGCTGTTAATGGCTGAGCCATCTCTCCAGCTCTCATATGCTTTTAAAAATATCTTATTACAGTTATTCATCTCTGTCTCTGTCTCTCTGTGTGTGTGTGTGTGTGCTTGTGCATGTGTGCATGTGTGCATGTGTGTCTTAGTGTACAAGTGAAGATCAGAAGACAACTTGCCAGAATGAATTCTCTTTTTCTCGGGGATTGAACTCAGGTTGCCTGGATTGGTGGCAAGTGCCTTTGCCCATGGAACCATCTCCCTGGTTCTTAACCTCTAGTTATTACCTCATATGTTTCCCTTCAGCATTTGCAGGCTCCCTATTGGCTGTGGTTCTCAGGGAAGGGCCTGTGACGTTTTGCAGCAGAGGACAGAAAGACTGTCATCTCGGACTTATCTATATTCCTTAGACAGCAATGTGAGGCCATTGCTCTCCTCTGGGGTAGTCCAGTGTGTAGGTCACATGGAGACATGTGGCATTCCATCTGTACATGTGTGACCATCCCTGGATTCTCCCTGTCCTGTGAAAGGTCTTGCTGAGAACTGCCATAGGGAGGGAACAGTCTCATCAAAAATGCATGTTTCATGTGTGGTTAGACAAAGTCTGCGGGATACAGTGGGCCTGTGGGGTCTGCATCTATCCGCAGTCTCCTAAAAGTACCCTGAGCACCTTCTTTCTGAAGTCTCTCCATGATATGTTTGAGGGCTGGAGGATTCTTTTGGGAATCCTTGGATGCCAGAATTCTTGACACCTCACCAATCACTTACTTCATGTCCCTGTGTTCATACTGTGTGGATACAGAAACTCAGGGCAGGGACACACAGCCGACTTCCAGGATAAGTTGGCCTCTCTGACTCTCTCAGGTCCATCCTCAACCAATTCCTGCCAAAAGAGTCCACATAGTTTCCTTCTTTGGTAACCTGTGTCCTGAGTCTGGTTCCAAGCCTGCTGGACCCTGGAAGCATGAACCTGGAAGGAGAAAGCATCAGGTCTGATGCTTCCTGCAGAACTCAGGTGTATGAGCACATGAAGAAGCTGATTTGTGAAGGCAGATCCCAGCATCCCTGGCAGGCACATCATAGACTCACAGCTTCCAGCCAAGTGCCTTGCAGAACAAAAGAACTAGAGATAAGCAGGTTGTCATAGCTAGCAGAACTGGGTCTACAGATGGCCAATCCAGCTTCATCACTTACAGATGGACAGACAGGTCCAGATGTAGCAAGTCAATTGGAGAGAGATCAGAACTGTCACTACCCATCGCCGTACTGACTGAAAGGACAAATGGGAAGCCCTCAGGGATGGCAGGCTTGACTAGGATGGTGACGGCATTACACACAAAGGTAGGAATTTACCGAACTGTCTAATCATATTTCATATATTTTATCATAAAGTTATACCCCCACAATGGAGTATAACAAACTAAGGGAACAGAAAATGTTAAAGTGACACTGAGAGACTCAGCCTAGGGCCAAGGCTCCTGATGTCCTCTGCATTGCCCTTTCCCCAATTCTCCTATATTTTCACTGCCACAGAGACTTGCAGATGCTCCAGGAATTACCACTAGTGGTCTTTGGCTGGGGAGGATAATGCCTTGCTCCCTGGGCCTGTGGTAGCAGTGGCACCCTTGATAATCTTAGTGCCCCCTCCAGCATCCGGCATAACACCCCCACCCCTTTCCTTGAAGAGCAGCACAGCTCATAGACAAGTCTCTAGACTTCATAGCGCAGTGGTCTGACAGTCACCATTCCTTCCCCCACCCCCACCCCTGTGTCTCTCCCATGACATCCATCTCTATTCTTGGTTTCTGTTGAGATGGCAAACTCCATGAATCACACCCCCGACCTCAGCCTCTTTGCCATGAGCCATGTCCTAGCATTTCTTTCAAAAGGTGTCTTTGTGTGATTTTTTTCAGCAAGGATAGCCTTAGACTTCTCTAAATCTCTATGCTGAGTGAGATCATAGGGGTGGAACCCCATCCTATAGGATTAGTGTTCTTGTGAGGCCAGACACCAGCACCTCATCCTATGGGGCCCTTCTCTCCATACCCTGTGAGTGCAGAAGGAAGGGAGGTCACCTGATAGCTATGATACTATGATAGCAAGCTACTACCAGCTGCCAAATTTGTCAGCATCTAGATCTTGAACTTCCTGGTCTCCAGAACTGTGAGAAGTGCATTTGTATTGCTTAAACTGTGGTATTTTGTTTGGGTCACCTGAGTAGATTATTACAGGTAATGTTCCTTAAAGGAAACACACACCAACCCTATGATTCAACACTTCTCGTAGGGCTCATAGGAATATTTGCTGATGAACAGCAGAGACTTCTGGGTTCAGGGACTCCATGGCAGAATCCAGCTGTGCTTTCCCACACCAGACACTCACATGCACATCCTTGACATAGGGGTCCCCTGAAGACTCACCTGGGGTGTCATCCCATGGCAGATGTACACGATGGGGACATTCTCTGTATCTGGCCCCTGATCGAGACACAAATCAGTCTTCAGGGAATTCTGTAGCTGAACATCAGAGGAAACATGGTCACACCCAAGGGAAAAGATGGGAGAAAACATATGTATTAATTTAGGAGAGGTGAGTATACCCCCCAACAGACTCAGCTTCTTCATCAATCCCAGGTCACCACACACAACGGTATCAGCAGGCCCCAGCTGTTCCTCTGTATGGGTAAGGGTGGGGACTGGCCCCCATTGCATGGGAAATCAGGACATCTCATTAGACAGCTGACTCAGAGAGTAAGGGCATCTGAGTAAAAACAAGAAGTGCACAATGAGAAACACTAGGATCTCCTTTCTTCCCCTTTTCCAGGAGTGGAGCAATGGCCTTCAAGAGTCCCCGGAGAGCCTTTGCTCTTGAGTCGGGGAAAGTGGGTAACAAGTTCGTTTGTTTTTAATCCTAGATGGTTCTCTAGGACCTCTAGGTTCTGTGCCTCCTGCAGACCCATCAGGGGCTTGGTCAGCCCTCAAGGGTGGTCCAGCTGCTGAGAATTCTCTAGAGTAGAAAGCTTGGTGGGGGAAATAAGAGAGAGGGGTCTGGTGAAAGCAAAAGAGATAAAAATCTTTTAATCTTGTAAGTGTATAAGTCCAGTCTTATGAATCAGCAGGATATATCCCTGTAAGAGAGTCCATATTCAACGGCTCTCAAGATCTAAGCCCAGTCTGAGTCCTTGGATAGGATAACCTGCATGTCACAAGGCCTTCTCACCAGCCACAATAGGGTAGACCATCAGGTACCAACCCATAGTCTATAACAAATGAATCATCCTCTCTCTTTCTATATCTTTCTAGGATTTGACCATACAATGGTTCTTTTATCCTGGATCTAAATGAGCCCACAGATGTGAGATGGGGTCAGTGGGTAGTAGCCACTAGAATTATGGGTAAATGAGACCATGTCTCAGGTGGATCTGCTGTGAGGTATGTGTAAACTGATAAAATCAGTCATGACCAAAGGGGGAGAGAAAATGCAGGGCTTTGAATCAGAAGGAAAAGATGCCACCTGCCTCTGCCTCTGCTTGGGCTTCCATGGCTTCCAGGATCACACACACACACACACACACACACACACACACACACACATACACACACACACACACACACACACGCACACATGCACGCACGCACGGTCAGTTTGCGTGCTCCTAAGAGAGCTCACAGTGTCTTCACCCATGCTCACCTTGAGCTACTTTAATTGGCTTTCACTTCTTTCAACACAAAGCCCCCCTTTTAGAATGAGAGACTGGAGAGGAGACTCCAGGGAGCCTTGGGCAGTGAACTCTGGGTGAGTCATCATTCAGGCAGGAGGTGAGAGCCAGGGAGAGGCTGGGCTTGTGCAGTCCAGACACCTCGGTGGGATGCACCCAGCTGAGGGGCATGACATTCAGCAGATAAGCAATGGCACACCTGGGGTTGAGGCTCATCTGGTCTGCATGTCAGACAAAAAATGAGGTCAGGTCCTCCTCAAGCGCCCTCTCCCTTGGCTCACTTACAGCAGTGTTGTCTCCCCCCGGCAGTTCAGAAGTTCTGATGAAATACATGTGAGTCCTCAAGCAGAAGTCCTAGAAGCATCCAAGTGGGCAACCCTCTGTCATGTGCCCTGTGCCCACTGCTAGGCTTGCCTTTGTGGGAGGAGAATGTATAAATACCCTTTGAACTTGTCTCGTGGTTCATGAAGAGGCGGGTGTAGGATCTAAATCCGTGACCCACTATGAAGACGTGCTAGGTGCTAGAGCAGAGAGACTCACACATGCTGTTAGGCTTGGATTTGCCTAGGTCCTGAGCCATGGCCTCCGGGTGACAGGTGGGTGTCATTTGGTGCATTCCCTATTAAGTGGGGGTCTCTTAGGGCAGTGAGGCAAGAGAGACGGGCTGGGACGCAGTGCTGACGCTGGCAGCATGGTCCTGGACCAAGTAACTTCCCCTGTCTGGTTTCCTCCCTTGAAAATAAGGATAATAATAGTGCCTGCTGCTCGGGATGTTATGAAGATTAAATGAAATAATATCTGCAAGGGCTTAGCACGGGGCCTGGTAGCCAGCAGTGGGAATCATTAGCTTCTTCCATTACTGCTGTAACGTTCCTGAAAGCCATTCAGGAACACTTGCTGTGATGAATGCACTGACGTGCCAGGAGCCATGTGAAGTGCCTTCCAAATGAGTCACATCTAGATCTCAGAAGAACCCACAGGCTGGAACGGCGGTGTAGTGGCAAGTGTCCCCCATCCCCCGGATGCTGTCTCCACGCCATGAGGACTTCCATCACCTTCACTTTCTGCTTAGGTGTTCCCTTTGCCTGGCTACTAATTCCTCGTCTTTGTAGTTCAGCTTGCTTGCTACCCCGCATGCCCAAGTCTTGGGGTGAGACCACTTGCCCTATGCTTCGCAAGCACTCTCATTTCTCTTTAAAAATTATTTTAGTTTTAAGTGTGTGTGTGTGTGTGTGTGTGTGTGTGTGTGTGTGTGTGTGTGTGAACTTGAGTGTTGGTGTCCATAATGGCCAGATCTCTTGTGGCTGGAACTACAGGCACTTAGGAGCTGCCTGACATGGATGCTGGGAACTGAACTCAGGTCCTCTTCAAGAGCAGCAAGCACTCTTAACTGCTGAGTCATCTTTCCAGCTCACTCTCATGGATCTTACCACAGCACTGGGCACACTGCTTTCTCATTGCTCTTCACTTGCCTGCCTCCTCATCCATCACCAATACTGGGCCTTACTCTTCCTCACCGAATGTGGCATGGACCAGGGCATGAAGCACATAACTGCCACTCGTTGAATGAGTATGTGCAGAAAATGAACAAATGAAGGGCACTATTGCTTTGTAAGTGACAGGGCCACAGTATGCCTGACACTGGAGGCCAAGCTTTTCCCACTATATGTGTGGTTATGAGCCTGATACTATGAAACGTGCCCCTTGAATCACAGTGGATTACTGTGACACTGAGGCTGTCACAATGTCAAAGTTGTACAGTAAGAAAGTGCCAAGCAAATGTCCAGAAGCAGGGCATGTCTGATTCCAGCTGCCTCACCGTCTCTACTCTCAGCACCATACTTGGGGTTCATCCAAAGCTACCCCATCTCCCAGACAGGGAGCTCAGGGGAAACTCATACAGTGCAGCCCACAGCTCCTTCAGCCTGAAGGAACAGTAATGAGACCTATTAGTGGGTTAATAGCCTGGGCTATGGACTTGACACTGGCCCAGTTGAGTGACCCAAACATTTATTTGACCTGAGTGATGTAGTTTGAACATGAATTGGAATGGAAAAATAAAAGATTTTAAAAACTGCTGCCCCTGCAAAGATGTCTGGCCTCTGCATTTTAGAATAAAACTAATTACCAAGGAAGAACAATTCAGATCCAGCAAATGTTCTTGCTCCTGTGGCTGCATCCTGTGTGGCCTTCATTCAGAGTTTATGATGCTTTTGGACCAGCAAAGCATGTCTCTGCTCCGGAAGGAGCCAGGCACTGACATATGGAGGAGACAGGGGAAGGAGAGGGTGGCTGGAGCTTTCACAGTGGCAGGTACATGAACATTAAAAGGATAGTGACCTCTGCCAGTCCTGGGATAGCTAGAAAGTTCATCTTTGTGGGATGATGAGTGGGTGGATTTCATTGTGACAGAGTACAGACAGCCTGAGCTGGACCCAGACAGATCTAGACACAGCCTAGTACCTGCCATTTACTATCTGGTCAGTCAAAATTTTCCATCTCTGTCATCAAGGGGCCCTAAGAGAAACCTGCTGATACATGTATGTGGAAGATAAGACACTTTAACATGGAGGAAGGAAGGGCCTTTAGCTAAGACCCAGAAGTGCAATGGCTACATGCAGACATCCCACGGTTACTGCTTCCTCTGCCGCTCCTGGTGAGTGTGGCTAATCTCATCCAGCTTCAGCAACAGCCTGATGAGGATATGAGTCTGGAAGCTAGTCCTGGCTCATGCAGGCTTTGTTCTAAAACTTTCTTTGGACCAAAAATATTCTCTTAGGACTGGGTCCAACAGTGGCCAAGTGGCACATACAGTTTCTATGGAGCAGAGTGCAGGACATCAGAAGAGCGCATCCCTTGGATGGTTCTGTTGATGTGGAAGGAACTGATGGATACCATAAAATGCAAAGTGCTTCTGTGATGGAGGATCTGGAGTATCAGGTAGCATTAGCTGAGGAGATGCTCTGACACCCTCCCAACCTGAGAAGTGGAAAGACAAGAGGCTGCCATTTTGGACTGTAAAACATGCATGGGGCTCTCATGGAAGATATAATCCATCCCTACAAGATGGCCTCCTAGACAACCACGATCTGGGGGTGGGGGTCCCAGTTCTGTGTCATTCATAACCACTGGGTATTAGGGATAGAAGGATCAGGAACTAATTCTGAATCCAACCTCTCAGTAAAGACTTCACACTCCCAGGCAGAGCTCCATCCATAATGTTCCCAGCTGGTGAAGCCCTTAATTCAGCTCTGATCATGGGGCACCAAAGAGGCCTCAGCTCTGCCTTCAAGTTTTCATCTTGGTATATCAAAAAAGGCAGGAGGGGCACTCTCCAAAGCAAAGGACTGGGGTGATTCCAGCCAGTCTGTCAGGCTCTGTCAGAGACAAGTCAGTTTTTTTTTTTTTTTACCTGTTTCTTCATACGTAAAATGAATATAATGTAAGTAGCCCCACAGAGCAGAGTCAAGAGCTTAACTGTCATAGAAAAAATGATGTGTTCAGACTTTAACAGTCAGTAGAAGAGCTACTCAAACAGCAGTCTTATACTTCGTAAGGCACTTTGAGAGTGGAGGGTCCTCATGGAAGGGTTTCTCAAGGTCAAAGTATTTTAGCCGGACAGAGAAAACACATTCACATTTCTCAGACTCGCTTCTAGCCAGTGAGGGCAGTATTAACTTACCCCATTTAACAGCTGAAGAAACCAAAACTCACAGCCCATAAGATGGAAAGAGATCAAGATCTCCTTCTACTCTGTATTTTCAATGGTGCTGGGGATTGAACTCAGAGCCTCATCCATGCTAGCTAAGTTTTCTACCAGGGAGCTACACCCCCAGCCTGAGGTCAAGATCTACCACACACCCTGGAGAAAACAGCACATCAACAAATAAAGCTACAAAATCCCTCAGTCCATTCAGGACGGTCATGTTTCTCAGAACTCTTCCCAGGGAGGCTTCAAACATGAATTTGGGGCATCAGCCTGTGCGTGTGGGAGGCACACGGGCGTTTGAAGGAACCCCAGTCACCCCTGTTGGGGGGCCTGTGATGTGAGCTGTTTTACTGTGCAGTCTGAAGCTAACCGCTTGCTTCTTTATGCATGTTAAGAGGGCTATGCAGATTTGGGGCCAGATGTGAACTGCTGAGGACTGTAAAGGAGAGGCACAGTCCTCTCTCAGTGGGGCTGGAAAGGTTTGGGCTGGGGAATCAAAGCCTCTTGAAGGTCCGTCCACCACTGCTGAGCCCAAGTTCATCATAGCTTACTGTAGAGGTGACAGTGGGGTTATTCCCTCTCTACTCTTCCCTCTTATTACCCCTCTCCAGTCTTGTTTTCTGTCTGCACTGGAATGAAACCCAAAGACACATGTTCCTTACCACTCCGTAGGCGATGATGTCCGAGTACATCCTCATCTCCGGGTACACGCTGACAAGGTACCATCTGAAGGTTTTACACTGCAGCTGCTTCCTCAGAGCCTTCCGTGCGGTGATGTCCCCAATGTCAATCCCTGAGTCCTGTACAGGAATCAGGGGCAGAGATGTGACCCAGTGCCTCCAGCCAAGAGCCACAGAGATTTCCTGGTACAGGGACCCTGTGGGGAGCTAACTCAGGTTTTCCCAATGCATCATTCACTCCATCCCCATCCCCATTTGGACACTGAAATATGAGGTCAGTATTAAAAGGAATTGCTATAGTAAAGTAAGGGGGCAGAATATTGGACTTTGTGTGGCTGCTATTTCAGACTGGAGCATCAGCTTTGACAAGGAAGGGGCCACCATTAGATGTCTTGGAACAGCCTCCATGTTTTCCTAAAGGTGTGAGCTTTCATGGGAAACCATTCTTTCTGTACTTAGGATTATTTCTCTGCTTATGATCTAGTGAGATAGATAGATAGATAAATATACATACATACATACATATGGTACAGATGGACACTGGATATATATATATATATATCCAGAGCCTCCAGAGCCAGCCTCCTGCTCATTTCAACTTTGGGGTATCATGTCCCCCCTCCCCCATACCTTCCTGTTTATTAACTGACTTTTGCTTTGTGTTTCAAAGGTTCAATATGTCTGAACTGTGTTTTCCCCACTAGTTGCATCAAATCCTTTTCCTGGCAGTGAGCGATGGTTAAGAACTATGTGGTTGTTTATAGACAAAGGCTCTTTGGCCTTTATTATTAGAAGACAACGAATACTCCTTTCTCTTTTCATAACGTTTAGTATAGTTGAATGATCTTTCTCTTCCAAAATCCATGTCAAAGAAAACTTCCTGGAGTCTAATATGCTTGAGATGAATCTAAAAGATGAAGTGAATTCTGGCTTCCTAAGCCACCATCTTGTGAGCCCGACAGGTTCTGTCACCTCCACAGTCTTGCTGACCTGAGTCTCTAGGGATGAGACCCAGAGGAGTATTTTCTGTAAGGTTTCCATGGGATTCCATGCAGCTGAACTATAGCATTGCTCTAGGAGCCACTGGCCAGGGGTAAAGAGACCACATACATGGCCAGGCTGTCCCACCCATTAATAAACGTCAGCAAGGGTCCACTGAGCTCCTACCCCCCTGCCCTGCCTTGTGCTAGGTACTGTAATACAAACATGTACATGAACATGTCCTCAGGGGGCCCACAGTTTATCCCAGGAGTTCCCAGCTCTAGATGGACATTGGATTCCTTGCACTGCTTTCCAAAACCAGATCCCAGGAGTCCTCACCCACACCAGTTCAAATGTAATCTCTAAGGCTAGTGCAGAGTGATTTTAAAGTAAAGCCAGATTTGAGAGTCACTTGTCTAATAAGGTAGAGGTTGCAGACAATAGATCATTGTTTGACAGGCTAGCCAAGTGATAACAGAGGCATGTGGGGGAAGGACATTTCCTGTATAAAGAGTCACGGGACTGACATCTGTAAGGATGGAGATTTGGTAGGGATGGGAGTTGGACACGAGGTGGAGGGCAGGTCACTCCAAGTAGAGAAAACAAATGAGCAGCACAGGGTAGAGAAGCAGTAAGACCCACCCCCAAATAAGGACTGTGGGAGTGCACATGGAGGTACCCACAGAGAGGAGAGCTTAGGAAGCTCACATATATGTCAAACGTTGCACCTGCCCTCGTTTTGGTATGCCATGAAGAGTCCTTCACAGATTTTGAAGAAAGACAATGGATAAACCGTTTGGATAGATTTGAAGGGGGAAAGATTTGAAGCAGGGCAATCGGTTGAAGTCCGGATGGGCAGGGCTGGAGCTCAGATGGGACTGGATATGGGGCTGGACAGAAAGACTCTGTGATTCACAGAACGGGATAACAAGAGAGGAGGAAGAAAGGGCTGTGAACAGTGTCCAGCCAGGTATCTGGCAGATGGTAGTAGGAACTGAGCCAGGCAATTAAGAACAGGAGCTGGCTTGGGTAGAAAAGGACAGGCTTAGCTGTGGTTACACTCAGCCCGAGTGCCAGGGAGGACAACAGCAGGAGGTGTCCAGCTGGCTGTTGGAGATGCCAGTCCACAAGTAGGACTGGAGATATTCATTAGGAAGCTGTCAGCATATGGGTGTTATAATCACATCCGAGAGCAGAGGATATTACAGAGAGAGGCAGTGGAACGAGAGGTTGGTGAAGGCTACGTCTCTGGGGAGCATTTAACAACCGTAGAGGGAGGATGAACCCCTAAGGGAGAAAGAGGTGACCTCCCGAGAGGGGGGCCTATCTAATCCAAGAGCGTGGAACCAAAGAGCTTGGGGACTACAGAATCTCAAGGAAATGAGAATTCTGTAGGTTGAGAAAGTTTTTTCTTTTTTTTTTTTTTTAACTTTACTTGCTTTGTCTTTTTAATTTTTTGTGTGTGCACACTTGCAGGTGTGAGGGTGCACATAGAGGTCAGAAAAGGTTGTCGGGTCCCTCGGAACTGGTATTACAGGTGTTTGGGGGACATCCAACGTGTAACACAGGTGCTGGGATCTGAACTCTAATCCTCATGGACACACCATCTCTCCAGTCCTAGGGAAAGGAATTTTCAATGTTCAGGAGATCATGCAGTCTAGAGGCCTGTCCATGATGGCTTTGACAAAGGCAGAACTGATATTGGGATGTGCCTGGAGAAGTGGGTGGGAACTGCAAAAATCCTGACCCTGCAGAAGCTCAAGAGTCTTAAAGAAGGGAATTTGGGAGGTGGAAGTGATAGTGGATGCAAGAGGAGGGTGTGCATGCATGTGCACAGGTGTGGGGGGTGGGGGAGGGGCAGAGGAGAGCTGGTTTGTGTGCGCATGGGTACACATCAGAGGACAACCCCGGGTGTCATTCATTAGATGACACTACCTTCTTTTGTGAGACATTGTTCCTCACTGATCTGGAACGCAGCATGGAAGAGCGAGGCTGGCTGGCCAGCAAGCCCTGGAGATCTCTGGTCTCTAATCCCGGCACTGGGAAGATTATAAACCTGTGCCACTACACCTAGTTTTCTTTAGTGGGTTCTGGGAATCTATGCAGGTCCTTGTGCTTGCAAGGCATGATTTACTGACTGAGCTATTTCCCCAGCCCAATAAAAACACACCAACCTTTCTTTCTCTACCTAAGAGAAAATTTCGCCTGGACATTTCCATGTCTGTCTGACCTTGTTCTCTTCCCTCTCCTCCTCTCATTTGGTTGGTGGTGCTAGGCCCTCAGAGGGGTCACAGGCAGACATTAATTTTCACTGAGTTTGGCTGTAATAGGGAAGGGATGGCAGCTCTGTGGCTTTGTGGGGCAGAGAGAAGGGGACAGAGCATGAACAGGACTCTGGCCCTACACAGAACCTTAAGGGTATGGGGACACCCACAGTGGGATACTAAGTTCTAACGCCCACAGCCTCATATGAATCTAGAAGCATGGAGGTCCCCCTGGAAATCCTATTCTGCCAGGGTTTGGCTGACCTCCACTGAGGGCCTGGGGTCCTCCCCATTGATAGTGAGATTACACAACTCAAGTCACTTTCCCTTGTGGTGATGGACCAGCGATGCAGACAGTTGGTACAGTACTTGCCTAGCATGTACGAAGCCCTGGATTCCATCTGGGAAGAGAATTTTCTCAGTCTCCTTTTTTTAATAATTCAGCCAGAGCAGCGTGGGGTTGGTGGGAAGATCAGGGTACAGGGGTTTCCCATGGAAACTTTAAACAAAGAAAGGTCATTTCGCTGTCAGAGAGAACTGAGGCTTCCTGAAGATCTGCCAAAGGGAAAGCCCAGGCTTAGGATCAGGGAGAGCGGCCATGCAGTTAGCCAGCCTCTCACACAGAAGGCAGCACAGGCGATGAGCCCAGGCAGACAAGGTTTGGAGTGTCACACCTGGCATCTGTTGGGTTCTCCCAACTCAGCGTTTGAAAGTTGTTTCCACGTGTCACATGCCAAGGCGAACAAAACCAGGAGAGAACTATTGCTTCTCCTCGGCAACATCTTAACGTCAGTGACTAGAAGGGTGGAGGACAGTGGCAGGCAAGGATGGGACTCTGTGGAGGTCAGAAGTGTCCATATAATTGTCTTCTCCAACAGAGGGTCCCCGTGGGAATGTATCTCCATTGTATCCATACGGCTCAAGAAATCCCACAGATGTATGGATTTTCCTTATTCTGTTTGGCTCAATGGAGAGGCTTGAATCCAGTCTACATGGAGGTTAAAGTACCCTTTGTGATTCCACCGTCATTACTGTTGTGTTTACATATTCATCATGATCCTGAACCATGAGGCACTAGGGAAGCTGGGAGCAGGGAGGAAATTCAGAGCCATTTGATCCA
>CABHPQ010163831.1:5047-40115 GCA_902168405.1 Peromyscus aztecus | reverse complement strand
TTACTAGGAACTGAGACAAGAGCCGGTGTTTGGGTCTGGTTCCTATTCCTATTGCTGGAACCACAGACAAGATGTTTTTTTATAAAGAATAGAGGTTCTGGAGGCAGGGAAGTCCAAGGGTGGGGTGCCAGCCTTCCTGCTGCACAACGATGAGACAGAGAACATCACGGAGCCAGGCAGGCAAGTGTGCCCGCTCAGATCTCTCTTCCTCTTTTAAAGCTGTAATGGGAGCTTGTGCTGGTTAATTTTTTGTCAACCTGACACAAGCTGAAGTCATTTGGAAAGAGGGAACCTGAATGGAGAAAATGTCTCCATATGATTGTTCTGTGGGCAAGTGGGGGGGGGCATTTTCTTGATTCATGATTGATGTGGGAGGGTCTAGTTCACTGTGGGCTACATGGGACACATGGGACAGGTGGTCCTGGATTGTCTAAGGAAGAAATCTGAGCAAGCCATGAGGAACAAACTGGTAAGCAGCAGTCCTCCCTGGTGGCTGCTTCAGTTCCTGCCTTGAGTTTTCCTGCGTTGGCCTCCCTCATCAGTGACCCAGGAGATGTAAGCCAAACACATACTTTCCTCACCAGGCCGTGGTCTCTATTCTAGGAATAGAAAGGAAACAAGGACAGGGCTCCACCCTCATGACCTCATCCCAAGAACCTCCGAAAAGCCTCATTTCAAATAGAAACATGAATTTAGGGACTGCGTTTCCAAGGCATGAACTTCTGTGTATCCGCCGAAACCCTAGCAAGAAGGAATGCAGCGAACAAGCAATAAAGGCACGAATTGCGCTATTGCATCAAAGCAGCAAGACCTAACTATGTGCTGCCTTCAGGGAATCCACTTTACATCTAACTGTTTAAGTAGCACAAGCAAACAAAGAGAAAAGGCTAATGCTAATCACTGGTGTGGTTCTGTCCATATCAGGGGATAGAAAGTATTGCAGCAGAAGGCTGATTCAGCAGGAAAATCGCTGATAGCATCTTTAGAGATAGGCAGCCAGAGCTGCAAACCCAGGAGAGCTTGTTCATCAGTTGCCTGGGCAACCTGTAAGGAAAGCACAGTGGCCTGATGTTTTCAGTAAAGACTCCATTGCTTAGACCTGCTCTAAAGCCTAGAGCCTGGAAAAGAAGATGAAGGGTGCCTGGTTGTTCCGGGTAATGCAGGGAGATTGTCCCTAACAAGTAATGTGCAATGCAAGTGACCAGGGATGTGCCAAGGGTCCTCTGGATTGGGCCCCAGACATCTTTGATTCAGCCTGTTACACCTATCCCTTATGATCTTTTAAACTATAAGCACACAAAAGGGCCCAAGATTAGTTATGAAGTTGGCCTCATACTATCTTCCTGGTTTTCCCTGGGACTTCAGAGAATGGCTGAACCAGCGCCACTATTCTTGCCTGGATGGAAATCAATATTGGGAAAGAGCCCAAGCACATGCTAAGAAACCCTTTCTTAAGACCCTCCAGCAGGCCAGGTGGTGGTGGCGCACACCTTTAATCCCAGCACTCGGGAGGCAGAGCCAGGCGGATCTCTGTGAGTTCAAGGCCAGCCTGGTCTCCAGAGCGAGATCCAGGACAGGCACCAAAACTGCACAGAGAAACCTTGTCTCAAAAAACCAAAATAAATAAATAAATAAATAAATAAATAAATAAATGCCCCCCCCCCAAAAAAAAACAAAACAAAACAACAACAAAAACCCTCCAGCAGACTTTCTCAAAGTTTATTGGTCTGTGGTGCATGGTGGCACACACCTTTAATCCCAACACTCAAGAGGTAGAGATAGACAGATCTTTATGAGTTAGAGGCCAGCCCAGGAGACCTGGTCTCAAAAACAAAGAGACAAAAACCCCTTTATTGGTCTATGATGGAACTGAGCCAATCAGAACTGACCTGAGTCACATAGTAGAGAATTCCCACCCAGATACATTCTAGCCTCTGCTTTTTCTACAAAAGAGGGGAGATCTCACCACTGGACAGTTAAGTATAGATTCAAGACAACTGTTACCATTTGCAAACTTAGAGATTTCACATAAAAATTTAGATTCCTATCTCTGCCTTTTGCGTTAAAAATTTGTAATTGTAGTATAATATACATGATGGAAAATGCATTAATGATTCTCGAGGGTACAGCTGGACAGTGTTTAGTATTTTACGTTGCTGTGCAAGTGCTGTGCAGAGCCCATTACCTGGAAAGCTTTTCATCTACACATTAACCAAGTCCCTGCCTTCTGCTCCCTGGAAACCACCCCTGTACTTTTGTCTCTATGTACTTGACCACTAAAGATACCTTCTGCAGGTGGGTGGATGCACACTGGGTTTGCCCTTTTGTGACTGGCGCTTTTTCAGCTAGCATGAAACATCTCACACACACAGAAGGTGGTGACAAAGTGGGGCACCAGGAAGAGCAGCCCCAAGGACACCTCGAGGTTTAACCCTTCGGTGGTCCATTTCATGATGTCCCCCATTTTTAATACAAAGTCCCTTGCATGTATGAACCACATTCTGTTTATCCTCTTGTCCACTGGAGGTTATGTTGCTTCTATTTCCTGGCTGCTCCTATTAATCCTACTGTGGATATGAATGTACAGAGACCTCTTTGAGATACTGTTTTGCAGTCCTTTGAGGATATGCCCTGGTATCGGAGACTATGGGGGTCCAGCCCCTCGATAGTTCCCTCCCAGGGTCCGGGAAGAATCTACAACCAGCTGACAATTAATCTTTGAAGAAAAGAAATGAATCTATGTACACAAAATTCCTTAGTCCATACACTTTATTATTATGTCAGTTCTCTCTCTACAAGCTTATACTCTGCTCTCATTTTTAGCTCCTTCCTTGCCCAGTTTCTCTTTACATTTATCTGTAGTCCCCTCCAGGTTCTATCTTAATTCCTTCATCTAGTTCTGCCCTTCTAGGTTCTCATCCATCTAGTTCTTTCCCATATCAGCTCCTCTCCCATCTCCTTCTCTCTCATCTTGTTCTTTCTCATCTTGTTCTTCCCCATCTGGCTCTTCCTCATCTTCCATCTCGTTCCTCTAGTACTCTCTTCTAGCCCTTCAATCTAGTTCTTCCCCATCTCTGTTTCTCTCAAGTTCTTACTCATCTAGTTTTCCCTTTCTCTTTTTTCTTCTCCATTTCCCTGTGCCCTGGAAGTCCTGGTTTATATACACTTACAAGCAGTATTCCCTTAGCAGTGCAAAGCCAGGCTTCCAGGGTCAAACGGAGGGGTGATAATAATCACATAGAGAGGCAGTAATTGTTAATTATCATTTGCAACCCAAAAGGGAAGTGACTAATGGGGAAATGAATTAACTAAAGGCTAAATTCGGGTAATATCTAAGAAGAGGGATCTTATGTGCTCAACCATAACCTTAAGCGTGATTGGTAGAAAATGTTAAGAATCTATAAGTTGCTAGGTCAATGGGAGAAAATAAAACTGCCTCCTTTTTTTCTGTGGCTCCTATCTGTCCAAGCTATCTGCCATTTTTCTGCAGGGTGGGGGAAAGTGTACTCAGTCACTAGGCAACCTGTGTACAGCTAGATGCCTCTAGTGATAGTTAAAGGGAGATCTGGAACTAGAGGTAAGATTTGGGCAAGGAGGAAGTTAAGCTTGATAGGCACATCCGCCAGGCCTTCTCAAACTTGATGCTTAAGTCTCAAAGCCTTGATGCTTAAGTCTGTTCTTAGAGAGTACAGAGGTATCCCTGATAAGGTACTTTCCTCCGTCTGGGGATGGACCTGGCCAGATGCTGCCAATGATGATAATTACAGGGAGGCTTGAACTGGGGTTCAGGCTGAGCATAGCTGTTAGTGCAGAAAGTTATCTAAATATTCCTAGAAGTGGTTAGGTAAGGAGTTAGAGGTCTATAAAGTTAGTAAGGCTGTAAGAAAGGAGAATCCGAGCTAAACTGTGTAAAGCTATTACTCAACGTCCACCTGACCTAGGCGGTGTCTCCTTGTGGAATTTACCTTAAATCAGGAGACTTGCATGTGGACTGTTATTACTGTTAGTCCTTGACAGTGGCTAAGGGAGATACCTGATTCCAAAGGAAGGCTAGCTTTAGACAGGAAATCCATTTGTTCACACTCCCTGTCTCTGAGAGCAAAGCCAGGGCCCATCCTGAAAGGTCTTTTGTTGAAGACGGGCAACCCTGCATGTGTGAAAATAAGGAACAGTCATAAGTCATGGAGCTTGGGGCTACCTGTCTCTGAGTGACCAGTGGCTATGTGAAACAGTTGTGGATGAAGAGAACACGACACAGACTGAGAAGTCCAGGTGGCAGGTGACTGCCAGCCATGAAGGGCATGGTGGCCAGTGGTTCTGCAGTGGGAATCCCCATCGCCTGAAGGCAGTGATGGAGACAGACAGATGGACTCCATGGTCAGTGGGTGGCTCAGCCTCCAAAATTGCCCCTCTGCTGGTGGTGTGCCGTCAGGACCCAGCACTGGTCCATAGGAATGCCTGATTTCTGCATCCTCCTCCGTCCTGCTCAGTGCTGAGCCTGGACCTCCAGTACAGGTCTTGGTGCTGTGTGCCTCCTCCACTCTCCATCAAACTCCAGGGGACTTCCTGGATTGTCTGTTAGCCACCTCAGGGGGCATACAAACTGGGGTCTCTGGAGCAAGAGGGAGCTTGCCAAATCCACAAAACTCAGCGTGTCCAGGAACAGCTTCTGATACATGTCTATGCAAACATCTAACGCTTGCCTCAAAAGGAAGAAGAGTTAGTTCCTTTAGGAGCCAAATATAAGTGGCCACAGCCCAGGAACACAGACACGGATTGGTTCAAATTTACCATAGAAACAGTTTTGTGAAGTTTTTGTAGTACCAGAACAATAATAACAAAAAAGTCATAAGTCATAGCACTTTGAAAATATGTTGGTGGGAGTGTGAAGGCAATACAGACTCCCTCTTAGGGTAGGGCCACCATCTTAGACCACTTGCTGTACTCAATTCTGGTAAGGACCTCAGGAATGTGCCATAACAACTCAAACTGATACAGGACAGTATGCTCCTGCAGACATTCTGTCTGTGGTTTATGGCCCTTGAAGCTATCTAGATAATCCTGTTGAGCAGTCCAGATAATTCTGCTCAGCAAGTTGTGGTTCTCTACCAAAAGGTCTAACCCAAAGGTTTCAAATGTGGTTTCGTGCCCACCAATAGTTTCAAAAAATCACCTTGCCCCATATCCCTTCTACCCAATTCCAAATTGCCAAAGCATGTAATTCCCAGCTTGCGGTTTTTCCCTATAAAAACTCTCTATACTTGGGCTTGCCACCGTCACTGCATTTTCCTCCATCTACCTGGCCGTGGCCCAGGTTTAACCTGACAATAAAAGGACCCTTATGTGCTTGCATCGGAAACCAGCTCCTTGGTGGTCTCTGGGGGTTTCAAGAACCGGTTACAACAGGAACATCAGGTAGACGGGTTGAAACACAGCTTGGAATTCTCAGCGATCAGCCTCATATGCTACCTGACAATATGCTTGGCCTTTTGCTTGGTGGGAGCTTGCGTTCAGTTAAGTGAATATATTCTAACCCCTCTACAGTCGCTGAAGCTCTATCAGTCAACCAACCTTGCAGGAAGGAGGTTCGGAACAAAGTGTGGTTCTTTCTAAGAACTGTTCTTCTTGGATACCTAGAAGGGAAGCACCTAACCTGAAGGGACAGGCAGTGTGGTGATATTGTGTTCCCCAATATGTTGTGCACCTTAATAAACTTACCTGGGGTCAGAGAACAGAACAGTCGCTAGATAGACATAGAGGCCAGAAAATGGTGGCACTCACACCTTTAATCCTAGCATTCTGGAGGCAGAGATCTATCCGGATCTCTGTGAGTTCAAAGCCACACTGGAAACAGCCAAGCATGGTGACACACACCTTTAATCCAAGGAAGTGATGGCAGGAAGCAGAAAGGTATATAAGGTGTGAGGATGAGGAACTAAAGGCCTGGCTAAGCTTTCAGGCTGTTAGCAGCAGTTCAGCTGAGATTCATTCTTGATGAGGACCCAGAGGCTTCCAGTCTGAGGAAACAGGATCAGCTGAGGAATTGACGAGACCTTCTAAAGATTCGTGATACATCGCAGACCCTTGACAAGAGACTTGGGTGCAAGCTAGGCTCAGCACCACCCTGAAAAGCAGAAATGACAAAAGACTCCCACTTGAACTGGCCATCCCCTCCACCTCACAGACACCCTAATGTTGTCATTTTCTAAAAATTTATTTCTTTTCCTCCTTTCTTCTCTTTACTGAATAGTTAAATTTTCTAGCGTTTATTTTCAGTTTACCTCCTTGTGTTGACCTATTTTAGTTTGCATACTTTTTATTATTGGGAACCCATTATCTCTTGTGCTTTTTACCCCCTCTTGTTAACAAGATTCTTCTTACTCCCCTTCCCCCATTTCATGGTCTCTTCCTTTCCTTATTCCTGTCTTATTTTTACCTTTACCTTAATATTTATTTATTTATTTATTTATTTATTTATTTATTTATTTATTTATTTATTGTTTCAAGATAGAGTTTCTCTGTGTAGCACTCCCTGTCCAGGCTGGCCTCAAACTCAGAGATCTACCTGCCTCTGCCGCCTTCTGTGCTGGGATTAAAGGTGTGTGCCACCACCAACTGGCTTAATTTTTAATTTCATCTTTTACTCTAAATTATTTTGCCATTTCATTTTCTAAGGTTATTGGTGCTACAGTAGTTGGCATCAATCAATTGCAATCATATTTCTATACCTGGGGTGGGTTGATGTTGCTTTTACAGCATTGTTTTCTCCTCTTTAAGTGTCTAAGTGGTCTTGCAGATTGAGTCCTCAATAGATGATTGCTTACTAAAAAGACCTTCAAAAGAAAACAAAAACCAAAAGTACCCCAAACCCCAAACTGGAAGAGATCCATTCCAATTGACGCACAAATCATAACACAGAAACATAAACATGTGAATCAATGCAATAAACTCTATCATAGTTCCTTAATCACTGTGTCTAAAGACACTGAGATGATTTAAAAATGTGAAAAGGATTCTAAAGTCTAATTATAAGAGACTGGAAAGATGGCTCAGTGTTTAAGTGTGATATTGTTCTCAAAGAGGACGTGAGTTCAGTTCCCAGTACCCACAACAGATGGCTCAGACCTGCCTATAACTCCAGCTCCAGGGGATCTGATGCCCCCCACAAGCACTACTCTCACTTGTACATACCCACACACAGACACATGCAGATACATATGATTTTTCAAAAATTAGAGCGTTTATAAAAGTCTAATTATAAAACAATCAATGCTTTCAAAGAAGATACAAACAAAAAGAGAATGAAGTGAACTTGTCAGTTCAGGCCTTGGATAAGAAAGTCAACAACACCGATAAAAACAAAACACTTGAAACATGTTGGAAATTTTCAAAGCTCAATAAATCAAAATTAAAACCAACCAGAAATCATCAATATATGAGATCAAGTATAAAGAAAAGGTTATCAAGGATTGAGGACACAGTCAAGGACATATTATAATCAACCATCATAAGGAAAAAGTAGCAAGCACGGGACATATAATCAACTATCAGTACGGGGAAAACAGCAAGTATGACCCCACATTCAAGAACTCTGGGACATGATCAAATGTATAACTCCACAGGACAGGGACTGAAGAAGGAGCCGTAAACTGAAAGCATAAAGTATTTATTCCATGAACGTTTACACTAAAGTCTAGGGAAATGGACGGACATCCAAGCAAAAGAGGCGTTTAGGACCCCAACGAGACATGAGTAGAAAGGAAGCCCTCCCTGACACACTGTAGATAAGATGCTGGTACCGAAGAGCAAAGAAACAATATCACAAGCTGCTAGAGAAGTTTAAAAAGGCAAGTGCATCAGAATATCTAACCTCTTAGCAGAAACCTTAAAAGCCAGGAAAGTATGGAATGATAGACTTCAAGCCCTAAAAGTAAATAACTGTCAACACAAATCATTATGCGCAGAAAAGTGATCTTTAAAAATTGATGGAGAAATAAAGATTTCCCAAGCTAAGCATAAAGTGAAGCGGTTGGTGGCCACTGAGCCAACATTTCAGATGACACTGAAAGGATTCCTATACCCAGAGGAAAAAGAAAGAATTGTAAACACAAGAGCTCACAAAGGAGTCAGCTTTGCGAGAGGAAAAGATGAGCAAGTGAGAACTAGGAACAAACCAACGATTCAGCAAACTGGCAACTCCCTAAGGGGAACAGTGGAGAAAGAAAGGAAGAAACAATATTTCAACCAACCAAGGAAATCATCAATAAAATCACAGGAATAAGAAAATCCCCCTTAATAATAACCCTAATATAAATGGTCTTAATTCTTCAATCAAAAGACACAGACTAGCTGAGTGGACTAAAACCAAGATCCAGCTATTTGCTATCTGCAAGAAACATACCTGACCATCAGAGACAAAAACAGATAAGAAAATTATATGCCAAGTGAGTAGAAGCCAAAAGCAAGCAGGAGTGGGTATATTCATATTTCACACAGCTCATTTCAAGTTAAAATCAGACATATGAAGAAGGTTACTGCATATTAATAAAGGGAATAGTCCATCAAGAAAATATAAACATGGGTGTACTTAATTTCATAAAGTAAACACTAGTCAACATAAAATAACAGGTCCATATACAGTACTAGTGGATGGCTTCAATTCCCCACTCTTACCGGTCAATAGGTCTTCTAAACAAAAGATCAACAAAGAAACTTCAGAGTTACTCTGCTCTATAGATCAAGCGGCCTTCACAAACATCTCTGGAATATTCCATGTAACACATTCCTCTCAGTATTCCATGGAGCCTCCTTTTATGTAGATCACATTTTAGGCCATAAAATCAGTTAACAAGTAAAAAACAAAATCTGGCCTCTTACCAGATCATAATGAAATATAAAGAAAATCAGTAGAAAAACTACAGGAACTACGTAAAGATGTGAAGCGTGAAGGATACATTCTTGGTGTGGCTCATTGAAGGAATCATAGGGAAAGTTAAACAATTCCTCATATCAAATGAAACCAAAACAATTTGACAGAAATTGTTCGATGCAGTAAAGGCAGTTCCAAGTGGGAGTTTATAGCTCTGAGAGTGTAAATTTAAAAGAAAACCTGAAAAAATAGTGGCTCAGCAGTTAAGAGGCACATACTACTCTTTTTTTAAAAAAATTTTATTTTATATGCATTGGTGTTTTGCCATGGGTGTTGGGTCCTCTGGAACTAGAGTCACAGATGGCTCTAAGCTGCCATGTGGTTGCTGGGAGTAGAACCCTGGTCCTTTGGAAGAACAGTCAGTGCTCTTCACCACTGAGACATCTCTCCAGCATCCCGGTACACACTACTCTTGCAGAGAATTGGAGTTCAGTTCCCAGCATTAGTGTTACGTGGCTTGCAACCACCTGTAACTCCAGCTCTGGGAGAATCCTACTCCTCTGGCTTCCTGGGAAGCCTATACTCGTGTATCCAGACCATCTACACATAACTAGAAATAATAAAAATAAACCTTAGACAGTATAAAGAACACAAATAACTAATGCTGCATCTCCAGGTCTTAGAAAAATAAAAACAAGCCGAGCATGGTGGCACATGCCTTTAATCCCAGCACTCGAGAAGCAGAGGCAGGCAGATCTCTGTGAGTTCGAGGCCAGCCTGGTCTACAGAGCGAGTTCCAGGACAGGCTCCAAAGCTACACAGAGAAACCCTGTCTCTAAAAACCAAAATAAAAAAATAAACAAACAAACAAACAAACAAACAAATAAATAAATATAAAAACAAGCTAAACTCCAAATTAGTGGATGGAAAGAATGATAAAGATAGATAGAGATTAATGAAATGGTCATTAAAAATAATACAAAAGCTGGGTGGTAGTGGCGCATGCCTTTAAGCCCAGCACTCTAGCATCAGAAGCAGGCAGATTTCTGTGAGTTCAAGGCCAGCCTGGTCTACAGAATGAGTTCTGAGACAGCCATAGCTATTATACAGAGAAAGTCTGTCTTAAAAAAAACAAACAAAAAGAATGATACAAAGAATGAACAAAGCAAAGAGTTGTTACTTTGAGGAGATAATATCAATGAAATCTTAGCCAAACAATACAAATTAATAAAATTTGAGGTGACAAGGATAACAAAAATCTAGATCACTATAGCACACTTTGAAAAACTATTGCAGAACATTAGAAAATAGAGAAGAAATGAGTAAATTCATAGACACATTATGTCTACCAAAATTAAATGAGGAGCCTATAAACAACCAGATCTATTATAAGTAATGCCATTGAGGCACTAAAAAAGAGTCTTTGTATTAGTTACTTTTATTGTCACTGTGATCAAATGCCTGCAAAGAAGCAACTCGGCGGGCATTTAGTTTGGGTTATAATTTGAGAGAACATACTGCGGGATGTCAGAGAAGCCGTGTTGGTAGGGGTGTGAGGTGGCTAGGGAATTGCACCCAACTGGGAATCAGAGAGACATGAACGCTGGTACTCACCGGGCTTCCTTCTGTCTCCCTTTGTATTCTGTCTGGGCCCCATAGGATGGTGCCGCCCAGTTAGGGTGGCTTTTCCTCCCTCGGTTTCTTAGCTACTGTTCTACTGCTGTGAAGAGACACCATAACCAGGCAGACCCATGTCAAAGTCTATCAGACCTTTAATGGAGAAGTAAAAACAATGTCCCTCCAACTACTGAAGAAAACAGAAAGGGAAAGAAGCCTGCCTGCCAACCTCACTCTGTAAAGGCAGCGTTACCCTGACAGCAAGACTGAACAATGCTGCAACACCAAGAGCGAGGAAATGACAGACCAGTTGCCTTCCCGAAGAACACAGATGCACACGATCTCAATCAAGTGTTTGCCAAGTGAATTCAACAACGTACAGAAGATCACACAGAATGATCGAGTTGGTTTTATTCTACAGATGCAAAGAAGGTTTGATATATGCAAATCAAATAAATGTAACACAGGGCATAAATAGACTCGGGGACAAAAGTCACTAGATTCAGAAAGGACCTTTCTCAAGTTCAACCTCTTTTCACAATAAAAGGCTTGCAGAAAATAGCTAAAGGAATGGACTTCAGTGCAATGAAGGCTACATATGGTAAGACTATAATCAATATTATACCAAATGGGAAATATTGAAAGATTTCCTCTACCATCAGGAATGAAACAAGGTATCGTCTCTCCCATAATTAATGCAATGCTTGAATTGCTTATTTAGAGCAATAAGGCAAGAGAAAGAAATACAGAGGATACAAATAGGGAAGGAAAAAAGGGAAAGGTATTCCTACTTGTAAGTATTATGATCCTAGAGTTGTAAGGCCTTAAAGATCCCACAGAAAAACTTAGACCTCACAAGTGCTTCCAGCAAAATAGCAAGACACAAAATTAACACAGAAAATGCGGTATTGTTTCTAAATGCCAATAACAAACTCATCGAGAAAAATTAGGGAGAAGGACTCATTTATAATAGCTTAAAAATACCTATGTAGTGATATTTTGAACAAATAAAATTTGCCTGAAGATCTGAGGACAGAACAAGCCACTAGATTAAACACAGAGGCCAGACAGTGGTGGCACATACTTTTAATCCTAGTACTCGGGAGGCAGAGGCAGAGATCTGTCTGGATTTCTGTGAGTTCAAGGCCACACTGGGCTACATGAGGTTAATCGAGTTTAAAAAAGAAACAGAACCAGGCAGTGGTAGCACACACCTTTAATTCCAGCACTTGGGACCACACACCTTTAATCCCAGCACTAGGAAGGTTGAAGCAGGAAGTGATATGGCTGGGCAGAGAAAGGAATATAAGGCAGGAGGAGACAGGAATTTACACTCTTTCAGGGGCTCTTTCAGGCTGAGAAGTTGGTAAGGTAAGAGGAGGTGGCTGTGGCTTGCTCTGCTTCTCTGATCTTTCAGCTTTCGCCCTGATAGCTGGCTCTGAGTTTTTATTAAGACCAATTAGAATTGGTGCAACATATCAAAGAGTCAGGGGTAGTGACTTTAACGCCTTTAATCCCAGCAGGGGGAGGCGGGGACAGATGGATCTGTGAGTTCGAGGCCAGCCTGGTCTACACAGTGAGTTCCAGGACAGCCAGGGTTACATAGAGAGACCCTGCCTCAAAAACAAAGCAAAATAAACAAAAACCTATGAATAAACCTAACCAAGGAAGTGAAAGTCTCTACAATAACAACTTTTAGACATTGATGAAAGAAACTGAAGAAGGCACTTGACGATGCAAAGACTTCTCAAGCTCATGGATAGAGAGGAATAACTATGTGAAAATGACTGTATTACCAAAAGCTATGTACAGATTAACTACAATTCTCATCAAAATCCCAATGATATTCTTTGCAGAACTAGAAAAAATCTTCCTGAAATTCGTATGGGAGCACAAAACATTCTGAATAGCAATAGAAATCTTTAGGGGAAAAAGCAGCATTGAAGGTATCAAAATGCCTGACCTTAAGTGGCATTACAGAGCCGGAGTAATAAAAACCATATAATACTAGCCCGAAACAGATGCATAAAAAACCAATGGGAAATAACACAGGATAGAAATAAACACACAGGTACAGCCACCTGATTTTTGACAGAGTTGTCAGAAACGTACATTAAAGACAAGCCCCTTAAATGGTGCTGGGAAACCCGAATTCCCACATGTAGAATGAAACTAGATCCTTATCTTTGCACAAAAACCAATACAAATGGACCAAAGGCCTGAATGATAGACCTGAAACTTTGAAAGTTCTGGGGAAAACCATAGGTAAAGCACTTCAAGACATGATCACAGCAAGGACTTTCTGAGTGGGACCCTAAGAACACAGGAAACAACCCTAAGAATTGACAAATGGGAATACATGACATTAAGAAGCTTCTGCACAGCAAAGCAAACAATCTCTGGAGTGAAGAGACATCCTACAGAAAGGGTGTGTGCGCGCACGTACCCACTCTACACCAGACAGAGGATTAGTATCCTGGATATATAAAGAGCTACAAAAATGAAGCACAGGGCTGGAGAGATGGCTCAGAGGTTAAGAGCACTGGCTGTTCTTCCAGAGGTCCTGAGTTCAATTCCCAGCAACCACATGGTGACTCACAACCATCTGTAATGAGATCTGGTGCCCTTTTCTGGCTGAAGGGATATACACAAGCAGAACACTGTATACATAATAAATAAATCAATTTTTTTAAAAAAATGAAGCACCACAAAACTAAATTGTCTGATCAATAAATGGACACTCTATAATTAATTCTCCAAAGGAGAAGTATGAAACAGTCACGAACTACTTGAAAAGGTGTTCAACATCCTTACCTATCAGGGAGATGGCAATTAAAACTGCCTTCAGATTCCATCTTGCCCCAATCAGAATGGCTACCAACAAAGGAAAAAGGGGCAACAGATGCCGAGGAGAGTGCCAGAGTAATACAGTATCCATGTAAAGGGGCTAGCTGGTTAACTCGGCCACGGTAGATGAAAACATGGAGGTTCCACCAAAAACTAAATAGAGAACCTCTGTGTCATCCAGCCATACCTCTTGAGGAAATACCTGAAAGAATACAGTTAGATACCACAGAGACACTCAGATGTCCATGTTTACTGTGCTCTATTCCCAGAAGCCAAGGTATAAAGTCAACCTGGATGTCCATCAACAGATGTGTGAGTAAAGACAGTGTGGCACACACACACACACACACACACACACACACACACACACACGCACACGCACGCAGCACGCACATGGTAGAGTTTTATTCAGCTACAAAGAAGAACAAAAATTATGTCATTTTTTTAAAATAAATGGAACTGGACATCATTATGATAAGCAAAATAAGCCAGACTCAGAAAAACATGAAATGTTTTCTTTTAGATGCAGAATCTAGATTTTAAAAATTATATGAATTGGGCCTGGTGGTGCCAGCCTGCTGCTCTTCCTACTTGGCCAGAGAAAGTAGTGAGACTGTCTAGGGCAATGGTTCTCAACCTGTGGGTCATGACCCCTCTGGAGTTGAGTGACCCTTCCACAGGGATCCCCTAAGACCACCAGAAAACACAGATACTTACATCATGATTCATAAGAGTAACAAAATTACAACAACAAAAATAATTTGGTGGTTGGAGGTCACCACAACATGAGGAGCTGAATTAAGGGGTCACATCATTAGGAAGGTTGAGAACCATGGTTTATGCGGAAGGTAGACACCGGCACAACAGTGGATGAAGAACACAGCAAAGGCCAAGTACCTGATGTGCATGTATGAGAACGTTATGATGAGACACGTATTTTTTTAAATAATTAATTTTGTTTTATTTTATGTGCATTGGTGTAAGGGTATCAGATCTCCTGGAACTGGAGTTACAGACAGTTATGAGCTGCCATGTGGGTGCTGGGAATTGAACCTCAGTCCTCTGGAAGAACAGCCAGTGCTCTTAACCGCTGAGCCATCTCTCCAGCCCCAAAACATGTATTTCTTTTTTTTAGACATGAAAAAAAAAAAAACTTCCCAGAGAGAAAGAGTATCCCAAGCAAAGAATATAGCACGTGAGCACAGAACGGAGAGCCTACAGGAGCAGAGTGGAGCTACGGCTGTAGTTCATGTGTGTGCCCACTTAGGGGCAGCACACACAAGCCCAGCTTTTCTCCAACAGGCAGCCTCTGTGGTTCCTTCAGGCAGAGCTTCCTTCCACACCACAAGACTGTCACCCACCCACTCCCAAATGTAAGGATTCAGAAAACCACCCCCTGCCGACACCCGCAGACAGTTTCTTTGCCCTGTGGTCCTTGGCCCCAGACACTGTTCCCACATCTCCACTGGCACCCCCACTTTACCCCTCCACTTGTCCACAGAACCTACAGTTCTCTCCAAACTGTAGCTGAAGAATCCCACCTGGACACCTCTGACACCTCACTACGGTCAGCATCGCCTCCAGGCCTGCATGTGAGTGTAGAGATGGTCGATAAATGGGTGAATTCAGGGTGACAGGGTCCAGCTGGCCCCGCAGACGGCAGGGTCTGTTGTGGTGCTGCAGTTGAGGGTGGGTAACTCTGGCTTCAAATTAGGGTTTTTAGTAGACATGGAGCATACAGCTAAAATCTACATTTTGTTACACCTTAAGAAACATGAATTTTATAGCTTTAATTGATTTTATTTGTTGTTGTTATTACTATCGGTTTTTTCAAGACAGGGTTTTTTTCTGTGTAGCCCTGGCTGTCCTGGAACTCACTCTGTAGACCAGGCTGGCCTCCAACTCAGAGATCTACCTGCCTCTGCCTCCTGGGTGCTTAACTTATTACCTTAATTAACTCTGTTTTCTCTTGAGAAACCATCACCACCACTTAGGAAGGTGAGTGTTGGTAGCTCTTGGTGTTCCTCGTCTGCTGAATTTAGAGGTGGGGTGGGGTGAAGAAGTGTCATGGAGATTGTGGTTTTCACAGGTAGCTGGGCAGCCTGATGTCACACAGTCTCAGGATTGCTACTGTCAGAGACCAAACTGTGACTAGACCCCGAACCCTACAGGACGCAGGATAAAGACATCTGGGAGAGGGTCTTCTCCTAAGTCCAGCTCACTGACTTCCACTCATGAGAAAGTCAGAATCTTTCTAGGGTTAGAGAAGGGATGTTGCAAAGTGCCTTCGATCTGCCTCAAGTCCCACTGCCTTGCTGACCGAGTAAAGAGGTGGCCAGTCTCTTCAGAGGGGCAGCGACACTGATGGAGGAAGAGGGCCCAGAAGAAAACTGTGGGGCTTCTCTATTCTTTTCTGGTTTGTTCTATCTATCTATCTATCTATCTATCTATCTATCTATCTATCTATCTTTAAGACATAATCTCTCGCAGCCTAGCCTCACCTCGATTTCCCCATGTAGCCAAGAACAACCTAGAACTTCTTATCCTCCTGAGTGGAGGAATTAAACCTGCAGAGGGTTAGAATTACAGATGTCCACCACCACATTTAGTCTTAGGCCGTCGTGGGTTCTAGGGCTGGAACGTAGGCTCATACCCATTCTACCATCCGAGCTACATTCCCAGTCCCTTCTCTGTTTTTGTTCTGTGCTCTGGTCCTGGAACTGGGGACCACTTCAATGTGTGGGGACACGGGGCCACAGCTGCTGAGAACGTGAGACAGTTCTAGTGACCAAAGGCTGCAGAGAGGGGTGGGGGGAGTTGGGGGATCAACCAATCACAAGAGGCTGGGGACACCTGAGGACCCCTCGTGGGGCCCTAAGGCAGTGGCTCTGGCCCACCCCCCCACCCCCCTGGTCAGCCGGACAGCTCCGGGAATTGCAGGCGGCGTCTATTTCAGAGTTTATGGTAAGAGGCTGGAGCCTGCACACACAGACAGCACACCCCACCCTTTAAGGAAGTAGGGAGGAGAGCAGCAGGGGTGTGGTTAACGACCGAGAGGAGGAGGGGGGAAAACAACCTGTCAGCCTGTTACTCAGCCTCTGCGGGCAGAGCCGCGCGTCCTACCTGCGGCGGCTGCACTCACCTGGCCCAGCCCGGAGCCCTGGCCGGAGTCCGCGCCTCGCCCGCGGTGAGTCCTGCACGTCGCTACCCAGCGCCAGGGTGGGGGACCCGTCGATCGTTCGACTTAGGTGGAAAGCTAGAGGGAGGGCTACAGTTCTGGTTCTTCGGGGAGCCGGGACCCGCCTGGGAATTCCTGGAAAGGCGGCCAAAGACCCAGAAAGTCGGAATCTCTGAGCAGGTGCTCACCCTGAGCTTGCCGCCCTGAGCTGGGGAAGAAGGGATCTATTTTTGGACTTCTTCTGAGACTAAAGGGTGTTTCCCCCGTTTTGTCCTGTTAGCTTATTCAGACAGGGGGAGGCTGGGGCCACGGTTTGAAGAAGGCTCAACGAAGCTGCTTGCTTCTAAAGGTCGGATCTGGTAGCCCCAAACCCAACCTCGGGCTTCAGAACCCAACTTCAGCTCCAGCACAGACCTCTGCCCAGGCACTGCGTACTCTTCTCCCCAGTGCCCTTCGGCACCCTATGTGACCACATTTCCAACCCTATCCCCAACCTCTGGACGTTTTTTTCTGGGTCCTCCAAAAGGGACCATAGCAAACGTGTGTGTGTGTGTGTGTGTGTGTGTGTGTGTGTGTGTGTGTGTGTGCCAAAGTTCCAAAGTTCACACTGGCCGCAATGGTTCATTTTGAAGCGGCTTTCTCCATGCCACTCAAGGGTTAAGTTCTGGGCTGCTGTTCCTGCTGCCAGGCTGTGCGTGGGCAAAGCTTTGGGTGGGTGAACAGTGAGCATATGGGTGATGTTCTGAGGCCCACCAAGCCCTGCCACCTGCCCTCACCCTCAGCCATATGACACCAGCATCTCCCATCACCCCCAAACTAGAAGCAAGATTCAGCTGGGCTCTTTGAAGGAACCAAGCTGGGACCTGGGGGGTGGGGTGGGGGTGGCATTAGCCAGGAGGACTTGATAGCGAGAGGAAGAACCGTAACAGATCTTGAGCCAGTCTGGAGCCCGCTGAGACAATGTGCTTGGTATGGAAAGGGTAGGGGTGCCAGGCAGCCTCTGTGTGCTCAGGTTGACGAGCCCTTGCCTTTCACAACTGCTGTGTGTGGGGGCGGGGGTGCAAGAAGGATGCGGAGAAGAAAAAAAAAGTGACTCATGACACTAGGGAGGAAGGAAGGAGTCACATTTGTTAAGAAAGACCTAACTTTGGCAGGACAATCTGCCTTCCTTCGCTCACTTACTAGCTTCCTACCCGCATCCAGGTGCAGTTGTCAGGTGAAGAGAGACTTGAAGGAGTCTGCCGTGGCTCCCGTTGGCCACGCTGGAGCTAGGAGAGGCGGGGCTGCCGTGGGAAGACGCAGAGTTCCACCAATACAGTGCCGGAGGGTGGGCAGGGCTGGTCAGGGACAGATCCTGAATCCTTCGGGCAGAAGCAGCTGTGAGAACTGAAGATCAACAGGGATTAACCAAGCAAGGGGAAGAAAGGAAGCCAGAGCCCGGGGAAGTACAAACCCAAGGCGAAAGGCAGCAAGAGCCAACGGGAAACTGAAAGCAGCCAAGGAGCAGAGCATGTTGGGAGCACAGAGTGCAGGGGTGAGGGGGAACAGCAACCTTAAGTAGAGGATGCTCCCCAAGGCCTGGGAAGGCGTGCTCAGGCTGCCATGGCAACTCCTCTGGGCGCAAAGCTTGGAACCCTGTTCTGCTTGAAACTTCCCAGCGTGCCTCCACTCTGGGACGGAGGTGCCAGATTTAGCAAATGCAAACAAGGGGCATTCAGATTTGAATTTTAAATGAGCAAATTTGTTGAAGATTTTTGTTCTCAGTGTTAAGTATTTGGGAGATACCTAACACTCAGACATTACTCACAGTTTATCTAAAACTTAATTGGATGTCCCGAGTCTGTCTGGGAAGTGGAGGTTGGTGCTCTACCGAGAAGTCTAGAATGGGAACTAAGTCAGTGCCCTGAGAACAGGCTCAGGGCGTGTTTATTTTGTGACAAATCCTGATAGATTCAGTTCGAGGCTCCTTCCATGATTGGTCATGATATTACTATTGAGAAAAGAAAATCAGCTCCTTGCTCAGTTTATTATTCATCTACACAGCTCTCCTCTCTCTCTCTCTCTCTCTCTCTCTCTCTCTCTCTCTCTCTCTCTGTGTGTGTGTGTGTGTGTGTGTGTGTAGAAACTGTGAAAGTAGCTAGGCTACTTGGTAGTACTTCGGAAAGAGATTGGACCAATGGTCCTAGAATCAGGCCATTAGATTCTCTGAGCCTCAGAACCTGAGTCAGAGTCTAGGGTAGGATCTTTAGGGTAGGATCCTTGATAATATATGCAAATCTGCACTTGAGTGCTGTGCAAAAAGTCCTACATATGAATTTTAAATAACCCATTCACAGACAGTGACCAAAAGAGCACCCACAAAGTACTTGGGGTGCATCTATTTCCGTTTGCATTTATAGGATGCCTAGAGATCTCAGGGGAAATATGCAGCAGGTTTGGTTCCTGCTTCTAGTGAAAAAAAAAAGTTAGCCTCTGGACAGGGGTGGGGGTGACGAGTGGGGGAGGGTGTTTCTTGCCCATCCACTAGCTGCTTCAAAGATGGAGGAGACAAACAGCTCTCTTTCTGGAGAGGGGCAGGTGGGAAGAGAGGAGCGGCTCAAACTCTAACTGCAGAGAAATATGAATGGATGAAGAGAGAATCTGCACACAACACCCAGCACAGTGCTCAACACCCACAAATGCACCATAAAACTAGGTCTACATTATTCTTCATTTTCTCCTTATTAGAAAAGGGGGGAGTTGAGAATTTGATGACGAGAGGAGGTGGGGAATGAGAAGGTGTTTCCCTTGTGGACTGCTGGGTTATAAATGGCCCTTCTCCCCAGTGGTGAATCACTCTGTCCCCTAGCCCAGCCCATTTTGTCCCCAGTCCCTTAGCATACCATTTGAGTTAGAGATAATTAGAGATATTCTGTCAGTTCAAGTTATATGCCGTGCATATTTGCATGGCCAAATGTGGTTAAATCCTGCAGAAAAGGAAAGTGTGTCCCTGGCTTATCTTAGCGTTCCCTGAATGTGGCTATTCAAGCCCTTCAGGTTTCCAGGGAAATTAACATTCCACACACAGAGATCATGGATGCGGGTATGGAGCACAGACCACACAGGTCTATCAGAAGCCGTTGTTCTCCCATAGTTCTAACTAGGATGGATGTAATTCATCCTATGGTTGGTGTGTCCAGTTCAGAGAAGTTCAGGAAATGAGCTCTTGTATGCAATGTTCCAGCCTCACCATTCTTCAGAGATAAACATCTCCCTTACCTGTGGCTGTCTAGCCCGTCCTCTCACAAAACCTGGGAGACTCTAAGTCTGGCACGCAGCTCCATGTGGAGGTGACAGTAGTTCCATATGGTCAAACACTGTTAGGGCAAGTATAACTGCTGGAGAGGAGAGGGGAAGGGCAGGGGCTCCCCTGAGGTGGACCCTGATTAGTGGGGTCCTCAGTCTCTAGTTTTCTCACAGCCCAGGATCTAATCATCTCAGGCTACCTGGCCTCCCAGAGAACTGGGAGCTTAAGGTAGTTGCCAAGAGTCAGTGAGAGCAGAGAGGCACAGCTGGGATGGTCTGGGAGCCCAAGCAAGGTTTAAAAAAAAAAAAAAAAAAAAAAAGAAAGAAAGCTTGGTAGTCATGTGATTCTCATATACTTCAGGCCACACCTTAGGCAAGAGAGGAGGAGCAGGAACCTGGCAACACCAACAGGCAGCTTCTATGCAAGCAGTTGAATGGTCAGGAGCCCAGGCTCATGGTGACTCTAACTGGACCTCTATGACCTTGGGAAGGTCATTTAGCTGCGGCTTCCTTGTCTGTAAGATGGGGGTGGTAGCAGGGCTTTTGAGGGTGAGGTGAGGTGATCTGCATTAGCCAGGACACAGCTAAACTAGAAACAATAGTAGCCATCACCCATAGCAGGATAGGAGAGCCCTTACTTCCACCTCTGATTCCTGTGCTATGCTGGGTCACCCTGTGAGGGCCAGAGCACTGGTAGTCTGGTGGTGGAGCCAGGCCTTCAGAGCCCTGGGGCTATAGACAAGCACCAAGAAGTATGGGCGAGCATTTCAATATTAGCATCCTGGGGGGCATGCCCATGTACAAGCTTAATAACCTCTGCTGTGCATAAAACATAATAGACACACAGTAGACACTCAGAAGTGTGAACTCTCCCATGTCTTGATATTTATGGGCTGCATCTGAGCCCATGAGGAAGCAATGATTTTGATTTTTGTTTGACTATGTAGTACACGTTTGTAGTATTTGTGGCTGGGGGATGGGGGTGGGGTGTTGTGCAAATGCACGTGTGTTCATGGCCCAGGCCAGAGGTCAGTCTCAGCCATCCTTTCCCTGAATGCTGTCCAGCTTGATTTCCCAGCTGTGTCTGTCTTCGTTCCTTTTCCTATTGCTCTGATACAACACTCTGACAAAAGCAACTTAAAGGAGAAAGTCCAGTCAATCACGGCAGGTTCGTCAAGGCAGCGGGAGCTTGAAGCAGTCAGCCATGTTTATATCCTCAATCCATAAATGGTGCCACCCACAGTGGGTGTGTCTTCCCACCTCAATTAATGCAATCAATCAAAACACTCCTCCACAGGTAGTCTCAGATTCCAGATTCTGTCAAGCTGGCAATTAACACTAGCTACCAAAGGGTCTCTCACGTTAACTTGCTGATTCTGCATCGTAGGTGACTAGTTAGCAAGCCCCAGGACTATGTCTGCTTACTTCTCCTTAGGCCAAGCACTTTATTAGCTGAGCCATCTGTCTGCTTGCTTTTATAAGTTTTTTGGGATAGCTATGGAGCTCAGCTTGGCTTCAAACACCCCCACCCCCACCCTTCCAAGTGTTGAGATTTCAGGAATGTACTGCCATGCCCAGGAATTCTTTTCTTCTTCTTTTTTTTTTTCTTTCTGGTGCTGGGGAGGCAATTCAGGATCTCCCAAATGGCAGGCAGCCACACTCTACCAGAGTTGCACCTCAGCCTCATCTTTCCTATTCCTGAGGTCATGGGCCACCTTCTGACACAGAAGAACATTCCCTAAGTGCCAACTCAGAGATGCAAGAGGCAAAAACTCAACAGTTTTTACTTTGGCTGCTCTACTCCCAATCCAGTGTGCTCTGAGTAGAGCCAGGCTGAATTATCTTGTTGGCCAGGAAAGATGATGCCCACTGATACCCATCAGACTCTGGAGCTTGAAGGACCATTTCATCGTGTAGGCAGCAGAACATGGTGGCTGTTCTTTCTAGGCCTTCTCACTTAGCATGCAAAGCTCTGAGCTGTGTGAGGGGGTGGTGGGGGAAGGGGCAGCCTTTTGAGTCACTCTGCCATTTCTCAAGGTATAATTATTACTCATGATGACAGTTTGATTAAGAGAGCAGACTCTAGGCTGCACGTTTTGATGCGTTTTTACCTAGATGCAATGGGCAGAGTGATACAGTGCAGTTTGGTTTTTCAGAGATAGACCCTTCAGATAGACTCAGGTGGTCTTACTGGTGGGCACCTCTCTGCGTTCTGGGTCTCCCCAGCTTTTCCTTTTGCCCAGTGCTGAAGGGGCCAGAACTCTTAGAAGGTACCTATTCAGTGTGATTAATGCCAAGACGAACCAGGGCCAAGTCCCAGCAGAGTCAGGCGCCTTCATAGCTAATGTTTTCTCCCTCCACACACCCCTGACATCTTACTATAGTTCACTAACACCACCCCCACCCCTGCGTGCGCGCGCGCACACACACACACACACACACACACACACACACACACACACACTTCTCTCTTCCCTTTTATGCTCTAAAATCCACCCACACGGGATCTGGGAAGACCGCTGGAGAAAGACAGGGGGCCCACAGGAAGCCACCCAGTCCAGACTGAGGCATGGGTGGGTTTGACTCTTGTCTCACAAAGCAATCTTCTTCCAAAGTGGTTCACTCCTTCCACCAATGCTGAGGGCAGCCTTCCCTTTGTCTGTGTGTCTGAGATTCCTGACACACACCCCTGACCCCACGTTACCCTCTGCCCTTGTCATGGCTGTTTCTCCTATACCAGTGGGGCTCAGAGGTTCCTTTCAGAGCTGCTGAGAATTTCTGCTGAGTTTGAGTTTGGCTGTTCCACAGGGTTCCCTTTCCACAGCTCCAGTCCTGGCCCCTTGAAGCAGGCACACTGTGCCCTGGTTTCTAAAGCAGCCCTGTCCTCTTTCCACCCCCTCCAGCACCCAAAGCTCTTTGTTCCTTGGTGGCAGCGTGTGGTGACGGCACGTTTCAAGTCAGTCTTCTCCTCGGTTCACCTCCACACCTTCCTACTCAGGGAGTTGTCCCTCCAGGCAGGTTCCCCCACATCGGTGACAACATCCAGTTCAGGCCCTTTCACTCACGGCACAGGTGCTGGCTTCTGCCTTTCAGAGTCCTCAGCCGAGGTAGTTGTAAGGGGGGTGTTGTAAGCCCTGATTCTCAAGCTTCAAGCTTAGTGCCGAGGAGTCTCCGCCTAAGCACTGCTTCAGTGTGAGTGAGCCTGGGCCCTGGAGTCTTCAGCGACTGGCTGTACAGTTTTGAGAACGCTTCTCGACTTCTTTTTTCTTACTTGAAAAAGAAGCGGTACCACCTGTGAGACAGAATCCTTGAGAGAAATGCTTGACGCCTGTCGTTACCATGTCCCATAAAATGTCACAGGCACCATGCCAGGGAAGAGAGATGATTTGGGGTCAGAACGATCGTGAGCTTGAGTCTTAACTCATTTTCTATCTGCGTGAGCATTACCAAGCCTCCGTTCCTCAGCTGTAATTCACTTCCCACATTTGTTCAATGGTTCCTCTGCTCCTCCAAGCTGTACATGCTCGGGTCTTACCTCCCCAACCCCAAGGCTACTATCTACCTCAGCAAGCTCACAGTCTGCCAGGGCAGAGGCTACCATGTGGAGAGAAGTATCTGTAAGAGAAGATGAAGACTTGTGGTGCCCGTGAGAAAGGCACAGCACGTGGAAAACTGGAGGAGAGAGATATTACTCCTCGCTAGGATATGTCTCAGAGCTTCCCAGGAAGGTGGTGCTCTGGGAAGTGCTCTGAAGGGGGAAAGAAGATTCATCTGTGGGAACTTGGCATGCTGGTTGTGTCCAAAGAAAAGTGTAAATAGGAGCCTGGAGGTGGGTGGAAAGGTGGAGTTTGAGTGACTCACTTTGGGTGGAGCCGAGGGTAGCCAAAGGAAACAAGAGTTAATACAGGTAAAGAGTGAGATAAGGCCTGGATGGGAAGCTGAAGACAGTGGACGTTGTTGGAAAACTAGGGGGCTTTATTGAGAAGGCAGCAGCTGGGAGCTGTTGAAGATGTTGAGTTGGGTCAAGGGGCTGTGACGGCTCCCCAATCAGATTTGGGGGGCAGGGTACAAAGTAGATGGGTTAGCAGAAAACTTGAGCAGACTTTGAACAGTCCAGGCCTTGAGAGCCAGAATAAACTGTGGGATGCAGGGAGATCTCGGGGGTGAGGGTGGGGGTGGGGCTGGGTGGGTGGGTGGGTAAGGATGGGGAAGGGGCGTCCAGCAGAGTATCCAGGTATCAATTTTCTTGGCGCTACAATTGGTTCTTTGGTGAATTTGAAAGCTTCAGTGAAGGCTTACGGGAGCATTCGAGTGTGTAGGCTGGACAGGTTGCTTGCATTCTTCCTGATTCTTTTTTGTTTCTGTTGTTGATGCAAGCACACACACACACACACACACACACACACACACACACACACGGATGCATATTCATTTCGATGGACCTTGCTGTTCTGAGGTCTGTGTTAACTACCAGCCTGTCTACAGTATCCCACCGTGGTCTCTGAACACACAGCACTTTGATCTGCAGATCGCATCTCCAGGGAACACCAGGGACCTCCAGTCACATCTCCAGGGACCACCTGGATATGACCTCCTAAGCTCTGTGCCAAGTCCTCGCTGCAGCCCCCCACTTCCAAGTCTAGAGACCTCCCCAGTGGAATGGCTCACCTTCAGCTGGAGTCCTTGCCTCTCAGGGGTCCCTCCTCCCAGCCCCTGTCTCCATGCCCTGTTCTCCCACATGCTCAGGAAGGCTACACTGGCCTCCTTCCTCCATGTCTTCATTTCTCCCTGCTAACATCTTGTCCGTCTCTGAATCCCACAGGTTCTTCTTCACGCCCATCCCCTCCTTCCTTATTCCATGACCCCTACTCAGAGCTCAGGCCCTAATATGAACTTCATATTATAATAAATCCTCTCTCCTCATCCCATCCTTAGGAGCTCTCCAGGATGGAATTCCAAATTCCTCAAAGTTGTGATTTAAGGACCTCCTTTTTAATTTTTGAGACTATTATTTAATTACAATGCTTCTTTTTTCCCTTTCTTCTCTCCAAAGCCTCTCATACACCCCTGCCCGCTGTCCTTCAAATTCATGGCCTCATTTTTTAAACTAATTGTTATTGCATGTATATATGTATATATGTTACATATATATATATGTAATATAATATATATATATATAATGTATAATCCAAACAGTCCATATAATGCTATCTGTTCAACCTTAATTGAAACTTAATTGACCCTTCCTACCCCATGTCCTTATACTTCCCAAACAAAACCCTTCCCCCTCTTGCCAAGCTTCCTTGGTCATTTGTACCCACAAATCTCTATTCCTGTGGGATGGGAACCTCAGTCCCATCCAGCTTTCCCAAGCCAAGTCCGACCTATTCTTTTTCTAAAGCTTAGTCCATGACCCCCTTTGGAAACATTGTGGCCTCCCGGTCCCTTGGCTGCCATGATCTGCAGAGTTTATTGACACAGCTTCAGGTTCAATTCTTCCATGGCAGGGAGGTGCTTTTCCTTCTCAGTCCTTCATACACCCTCAGATTCCAGGGTCATGAGACTTCACGTCCCCATCTCTCCTTCCCTACACACTCATGCCTGTCTGAACCTGGCCACACAGACTAGCTCTTCCTCATTCCTGGCACGAGGCGTCACAACAGGCTGTTGTGACACAGAAGACATTATCAAGCCTCTTGAATTCTTCAGGGCCAGGATGCCTTCCTTCGAGGCAGAGATTTCCCAAAGCTCAAAGAGGGAGTCATGGATCAAGATGAGGAGCTCCCAAATCCCTTTACAAATCCACTCTTGAGTCCCCCAAGTGATTTATGAACCATCCTCTTCATTCTTTTGCTCTGAGCTTGTCTGGGCCAGAATGAGGAAAGCCAGGAAATAGAAATCGAGGTTGCCTCAGTGTAGAGTTAAAAGTACACAGGAGAGAGACCCACCAGGCAGGGGTTGGCAGGGATCCCAGGGAACAGCAGGGATCATCAGCGTACATACAGTCGCTTGGACTTCACCCCCACAGTGGGCATAAACCTATCTCTTGTCTCATGGACTCTGAGCTTCCGGCTCTTGTGGTCCTTAGAGGTGAGGGCACCTGGTATACGTTAACTGTTTATTTGCAGCGCAATCTGTCATCCCTTGGTGGGGACCCGACTCCGCAGAAAGATACTGTCTGTACATTTGTGCTGAGCATTCAGCCCCTAACCTATGTTCACACCTAGAGGTGCCTGAAAGTTTGGAGAGCCTCGCCCTAGGTTGGGGAGCTTGGGTCAGTGGTATGTGCAGTTGGTGGTTGTTCACACAAACTCCCTGAAAGGTGTGTAATTTTCACCTCTGGACTCACGCATATGTTTCTGGAAAGACAGTTCATAGCTTTCCCTTGACGCTCCAAGGAACCTGGAGCTTAAAAGATTAGAACCCTGGGGCTGAGAACATGGCTCAGTGGGTAAGAGTGCTGTCCATGCGTATGGATCTGAGTTTGAATCCCTGGCACCCGCATAAAAAGCTGGGCTTGTCTGAAGGTGCCTGTAACTGCAGCTCTGTGGTCAGGGGAGAGGCAGATGGATCCCGGAGCTTGATGGCTAGCGAGTCTAGCTGAAATGAGAACTTCTGGTTCAGTGAGACCCTGTCTGAAAGAGTAAGATAAAGAGCAATCGAGGAGGACTTATGAGGCCTTCCTCCAGCCCCCTCATGGACCCTATATGTAGATATGCAAGTGCCACACACACATACCATGTACCACACACAAACACACATGCAGCCACCAGATAATTTTTAATAGAGCTCAAGGCATTTTTGTCAGGTAGGTGTTATTGTCAGCTATACAGAATTCTTATAAACATGACCTCACACTTGAGCGATTGTTTCATTCAGATGGGAGGCCCCAGGGAGGACACAGTATACTGTTCTGAGAGGCACTGCCACATTCCAAGGACACAACATGGCACTGGCATATGATGGGCATTCATGCACTGGCTGTGTACAATATGAGCCTGAGAACCCCCCTGTTCCCAGTGAAGAGGACCTTTTTAATGAAGCTAATTTGAATATGTCAGATTTTAGGATAATAGTCAACATATTATTTAGAGACACATTTTGTATCACATGCTATGTGAAATAGTATGCTCACTTAGAAAGTTTTCCCCCAACTCTTTCACCTATCCGATCGGTAGAGCCACCCTTCATCAGCTGTGGCCTGTAAATGTCACATCCCACTGGCTGGGAGAGGTAGCTACTCTTTATTAATTCACAACGTGTTCTTTTTTACAATAATGACATTTTTGAGCTATAGTTTAAATACCACTGCCGGGCAGTGGTGGTGGTGCACGCCTTTAATCCCAGCACTGGGGAAGCAGAGCCAGGTGGATCTCTTGTGAGTTTGAGGCCAGCCTGGTCTACAGAGCAAGATCCAGGACAGGCACCAAAGCTACGCAGAGAAACCCTGTCTCAAAAAACCACAAGACAAACAAACACATAAACAAAAAAACCCCACAAAATGTACTCTTTTATTTTATTTTTAAAATTTATGTCATTTATTTATTTTTTAAGATGTATTTTTTTATGTGCATAGGTATCTCACCTGCATGTGTGTCTATATAATGGTGTCAGATCTCCTGGAACTGGAGCTGCAGACAGTTACGAGCTGCCATGTAGGTGCTGGGAATTGAATCTGGGTCCTCTGGAAGAGTAGCCAGTGCTCTTAACTGATGAGCCATCTCTTCAGCCCCAAATGTACTCTTTTAAACGCACAGGTCAATGGGTTTTCAAAAGTGTATACTCCCAGGTCTGTACAGCCATTGCCCCTGCCAGTCACAGATGTTTGATTATTCCAGAAGGAACCCCTGAACCACTAGCTCTCATTCTCCACCATTTCCCTGGCATTGCTTGTGTGTTTTCTACTTGTGTGGACTTTGTCTTCTAGACAGAATGCAAGTGAAGTCACAGACTCTATGATTTACTTCCTTCTTACAGCATAATGTTCTGAAGGTCTGTGCATGTTGCCATGTCTCTTAGCTCTTTGTTCTGTTTCCATTGATGAGTAACATTCTATTGTATGGGTATATCACATTAAAAAGGTGTTTGAGAATGCCATACATAGGTACACTGTAGTTACATCATTTCTATCCATACCTCTAACCTCTCCAACTCCTCCTGAGTACTCCCAAACCCCTGTCCTCTATTGCACACACACACACACACACACACACACACACACACACACACACACACACAGAGTCTAGGTAGTGTTTATTGTATTTGCATGAGCGTAGGACTGATCTCAGGGCTTGGGTATCAATCAGGTCTTGTTTCTGAAGAGAACTACCTTCTCTCCCTCAGTAGCTATTGACTGACTTTAGTTCTTTAGTTAGGGGTGGGACCTTGTGACCCCCTCCCCCATTATGTGGGCATGTCAACTGGTGTGATCTTGTGCAGACAACCATATTGTGTCTAGGAGATACCATCTCACAGCAATCGTCCTGGTTCTCTGGCTCTTAGGATCCTTTTGGCCTCTCTTCCATGATGTTCCCTGAATCGTGAGTGTAGATGCTGTATTATAGATGTCCCATTTGGGCCTGAGCATTCCACTATCATTTATTCTCTGCACTTTGACCAATTGTGGTTCTCTGTAAAATCCCCAAAAGAAACGGAAATAAGAAGCTTCTTTCACAAGGGATGAGAGCCATATTAGCTGTGGATATAAGGATAAGCATTTAAAAGGCAGTTGAAAAGTGGTATTAGCAGGTTCTCATCTTCGGTCTATGACCTCTCAAGCTATGGGCTCTTAACTATGTTTCCATTAGCAGATCTGAGCTCCTGCCCACTGAGTGGGACTTAATCCCAACCAGATTGCTGTTGGTTAGCCCCAAGATGGTAGTAGTACCACAGCTGCTCAGTTGGATGTATCTTGCCAGGCCAGACACTATTGCAACAGTGAGTGAGGGTTCTCTTTTCCCTGGATCCTTGATGGCCTTTGTTGTCAGTTGTTTTCTTGATCTTAGTCATGAAATATCAAAGTCGTTTTAATTTGGATTTCAATAATTACTAAGGATGTTGAATACTTTAAAAGATATCTTTTAGCCATTTTTATTCCTTCATTTGAGAATCCTCTGTTCAAATATGTGGTGGTTTGAATAAGAGGTCCCCCCAAAGGCTCATATTTGAATGCTTAGTCATCAGAGAGTGACACTATTTGAAAGGATTAGAAGGATTAGGAGGTGAGGTCTTATGGGAGGAAATGTGTCACTGGAGGTGGGCTTTGAGCTTTTAAAAGCCCACATCAGGCTCAATCTCTCTTTCTCTGCCTCCTGTCTGTGGATCAGGAAGAAAGCTCTCAGCCACTGTTTCAGCACCTGCCTGCTACCATGCTCCCCACCATGATGGTGATGGACTCACCCTCTGAAACTGTAAACCAGACCCCAATTAAATACTTTCTAAATTGCCTGGTCATGGTGTTTTGTCACAGCAAAAGAACAGCAACTGAAACAATTTCTCCACATTCTTGTTTGCATTTGTTACTGTTTGCAATTTTGACTTTACCATCTTAGTGGGGATGGCGTATCTTATTGTTAATTTCATTTTGATTTCTTTGATGACTAATGACATTGTGAATCTTTGCAAATCCTTGTGGACACTCAAGATGTTTTCTTTGAAGAAATATCTATTCAAATCCCCTGATAAGTACTTCTAGAAGTCCACAGTACAGCCATCTAATGCATTGCTCTTCAAAAGACTTCCTAAAACACTTAGTTTATAAAGCTGTACCTATAATAAAAATTACTGTTCTAAATCATTGCTTGAAAAAAGAAAACAGTTCCGTCAATGACCTTTATAAGCATACCCAGCTAGCAAAACCACTCAGGCGGCTTCAGACTCATATTTTTCCCAGTTGACTTTTGTTTAAAATATGGTCATTTGGAGAGAAATTCATGACTTGAAAGAAATGTAAAAGGGTTGGCTATTACATTTTTCTTTTCTGATTTGGGGGAGGAGAAATCTCATCTTATGGTTACACAGATGTGATATTTAAAAATGGGTCAGTGAACAGGAAGGCAGGATGGGTAGGTGATGGCAGGATGATGGGTGGGTGGATGGAAGAGCAGGTAGATGGAGAGGTGAGGGGATGGACAGATGGATGATGGGTACAAGGTGGGCAGACGGAGAGATGGAGAGTTGGATGAGTGATCCATGGGTAGATGGGTGGGAAGAAGAATGAGAGTATCAACGGACTAATGAGTGGGTAAACCAGAGAAGGAACGCAATCTAGTGAAGCAGTCAAGCAAGCAACAGATGGGTCTTCCCAGCTTTACTTAGAATCTTCTCATTCCCACTCAGAAATGGAGTTACTTTTCAGTTTACACTCCACAGAGCTATGTAAAAGCAGGTTTTTGATTACAAGTTTGAAACAAGATACTACATTTCCTGTTGCTTGGACTATCTTTTCCATATTCTTTGAAAGGAGGAAGTCTTGCTTGGTTCCTAGCTGTGGCTGAGAAGCTCCAGATTTTGTGTGACTCACAGGCTTTTCAGGTACAGGACACAGCACAGGGGCTTCTCATATTTCATCATGTTCAGGACCCTATAAGCACTTTTCCTACAGTGTGAAGACTTTTGGGTCACTGTCACTCTCAAGACCATGTCCCTTCTCTGGTGTCCAGGTGGGACAGGCTTACCAGAGACCACAAGTCCCCATGACTCACAACCAGCTTCCACAGACAGAAAACACATGTGAGCTAGGGAATGAAGCTCTGGTGTCTGGGGACAGAGTAAGCAAGGGAAAGAGGAAGTATGTCAGACAAGAGGGTAAGAAAGGAAGCTGTGGCCAGGTACATGAAGAAGTGACAGACAGGGTCCAAAGCTGCAGAGATGACTTTTAAAGCCTCAGACCCTGGAGAGGGGGGAGATAGCAGGTGTTCTGTGGATAGACCTTCATGGCAACAACATGAAGGGTGGGTGCCTGGAAGATTCACTCAAGGGAGTGTATAGTGGGAATTGGGTTCTGGAAGCAAGGTTTAGTAGAGAGCATTGTGGGTGGGGCTGGGACTTCTTTTCTCTTCTCCCCTCCTGCCCGCCTGTTACCCCCCTCCTCTATATTTTATGTGCCCCTCCTTTCTTTCCCATCCACTACTCTACCCTTCCCACCCTTTCCCTTTTCTCAAGACACAGTTATCACATAGCTGAGGATGACCTCTCACTCACTGTGAAGCCAAGCATGACCATGAACTTCTGATCCTCGTGCCTCTACCTTCTCATTGCTGGGATCACAACTGTAAGCCACAATGCCCAGCTTATGGAACATTAGGGATCAGTGTCAGACCAAGGTTTCATGTATGCTAGGCAAACGCTCTACCAGCTGAGCCCAGGCCCCAGGTTTGACTCCTATCTTTGTTGATGGTGATCGGTGGCTTTGGAACTGGGGGTTCAGATGTGTATCAGTCAGGGAAGGCTCCAGACCCATTCCATGGGCTTTTAGCATTCATTATGTGTGTGTGTTGGTGACTGTGTTTCCTGTGGGGGGTGATGTACTTATTGTGGGCCAGGTGCTGTGCTAAACACTGTGGATGCAGAGGTGAACAGGAAACTGTCCTCCAGACAAGGATAGCTTCAATGCACACCACATGAGTCACCAGAGACTGGTACAAATGTCACTGAGTCTCTAAGGCCAGAGTACCAATGCTACCAAGGGGGGGCTAGAGTGACTTCACGGATGACGTAGTTCAAAGATGGGTTTTCAAGAGTGGATGGGATCAAGCCAACAGAAGAGTGGGGAGATACTTCCCACGCAGAAGACATGAAAGACTTGCTGGTATGGGAAAATGAACAGCTCAAGGTATCAAGATTTAGCAGAACTGTGGTATGAGCAATGCAAACAGGGTGCAGAGAGGTCCTCTGTCACGGTGGCCTGGCACTTGGCATTATTCTCATGCAGCCAGAAGTCATTGAATGTATAGGAGCAGGACATTCAGCTATATGGGTTTTTATGTCGGGAAGAGAGTCAGCATTTTGTTTTGGATAGAAGGATTCTGGTCCCAGGCCAGAGGAACTCTAGCGCCAAGCACAGGGAGGCTCCAGCTTTGAGATTTGCAGATAGGCATTCTGGGGCGTGGTCAAGGGCTATGAGCCAGGCTGTGGCACTGATGTACAGCAGGACACTGTGTAAGTCCCCTGGGGACACAGACCTCAGTGCCCGCTAGCCTTGGGCATCCACCATGTCGCAGCCGCCCATGCTGCTGGCTGTCAGAGAAGCTGGTGTTGTGGAGTGGTCCCCCAAGGGCTGTTCTACAGGAGCCCACCCACTTCCTGCTTTCTTTCTCAGTGCCAGTATAGAATGTGGGGGAGTGGGGCAGAGGGAACAGAGGGCTTGGCCAGGTAAGCAAGAACTAACCTGTCTCCAGCGGAGGTGCAGAGGGCAAGACAGGGGCCATTCTCCAAGAACGGGGAGCTCACGAAGAGCATGCCTACCTGAAATGCATGGGTGGGTAGGCAGATGTGTGGCTTTGTCCCACGGCTGGAACAGGCGATTGCAGAGGATCTCCATGGGTATGCAGAATGAGAGGACTCTGACACAGGGAACGGGCTGGGTACTGACAGAGGCTCACGCCCCTCCTTCCCCTAGAGGCCTCTCCTAGAGCACGTGGCCGCTCCACTCCGCTTTGCCTGGCACATGTTGTCTTGAGATAAAATGATTTTTCACAAGTACACACTTTGCTAAGTGAAGTGGTGGAAAGGCAGAGGCCTTGTTTTGTGCCCTCTGTCTCTTAATCCTAATCCAGCAAACGTCAGGATTCACAGCTCATAGTCAGTGGGTAGAGACTTGGTCAGATCCAGGGAGGCTTTAGAGAAAAGATCTGCAGGCAAATGCAGGTTCAGAGATGGTCTCTGGCCCCTCTGGGAATGATGGGTGGCAGAGGGACTCTGATTAAAACAAGACACATGGCCCCTCACTGGCTGCTGCTATAGGTCAGTTCACAGAAGGCTCCCCAGCCCATGGACATGGCCACCTGGGTGGAGAATAAGCCTAAGCAAAGAATGTGTGAGGACTCGGGATGTTGGTGGCAGCCACAGTCACCTCACTGACTGCACAGCGACCTTCGATCCCCCAGCATAGCATGGAGTCATGCTTCCTAAGGCCTCAGAATCTCAGACAGACTCACTGAAGCTTGTACCCCTGGTTCCGGACCCACACTTTTGCACTTGTCTGGATACAGCCTGAGTATCACACTTCTGACAGCTTTGCAGGCCGAGCAGGGGCCGCAGTTTGAAGGCCTCTGGATTGAGGGGCTGCAGAACAGTCCCGCAAACAGCCCTTCAGTTGTGCTACTTAGGGGTGCGTATTAGAAACCCCTTCCCCGGAAGCTTGGAGAGCATTCCTGCAGGAGTTGTTTCTTCGTTCTTGTTTTTGTTTTGGTTTGTTCTCAGTGCTCCCTCTACCTGAAATGGTGCTGATGAACCCCTGCATAAAACAACACCGCCATGCTATCAAGACGACCTTCTTCTGCTCAGGGTACACCGTCCACAAGGCTGCCTTTGCCCTTGTTCCACCATACTGTCTTTCTCAGGACCACCTCTCCTGATCCCCAGCTGTCTCCCAAATGCATCCACCTCTGTGCTGTTGGCCGCACAGGCCTTTCCTTCTGTTGTATGGCATCCTTCATTGCCATGTACAGCTTCCTCAACGAGCTCATGAATCCGGAGGAAGTCCTAGTTAGTGCCTGTGTCCTACTTGATGGGTTACAGGGAGCCTGTGGCTGGTGTCTGCTGTAGTACAGGATGGGAGGAGGAAGAAACCAAGATCAGTCTGAGTCATCCCCACCCCCAGCAGCCCCCGATGTGGAGATCTATCTGCAAAGGCCTGGACAATGGGGAGGAGGGGACAGCGGGCTGGGACCCAGAGTCAGTGGATTCCTTGGTCTTGAAAATAGTTTCATTTACCCATCTCACCCCGGAAATTACCACCCCAAGAGCTGTATCAGGAATGTTTTCTTCAGGCCAAAAAGAAAAAGAAAAAAAATTCTGGCTTTGGCAACTAAATCTGTGTCAGGAATTTCACCTATGATCGATCCCTCTTGGTTACTTTTTAATCTTTTGGGCTCATTTCTTCCAGATCTTTTCTTTTCACACCTCTCTGTGGACGCAGAGGTGAACCTTCCCTCCTGCCCAGGAGCTCTCCCCCAGCTCCCTTCTGGAACTCCTTCCACCAACCCTGTCTCTGAGGCTTGCTCTCTGCCTTGGTCTGTGCTAACAAAGTCCCTGGTGTCCCCAGGATTATGGAGTCCCCGTGACCTGAGGATTCCACATCAACCCCAGAAGCTCTGGAAGGTACCACACTTGTCTCTGGGAAGTTTTTCTCTTGCTGTTTTTTTTTTTTTTTTATACCTGTCTAATGGTAATGTTACCCTAAAAGGGACCAGCAGTTCCAGAATGTGCCTTAGCAGAACCCAGCTAAACATTTTGCCATCCATGCTGGTAACTACCCTTCGATCTTTTCTAAGTCATTAACCATTACTATGCACATTGATTTCCAGAGAATGCTTGGAGAAAGAACTCCCAAGCCCAGCTCTTTGCTCCGTTCCTTCTCAAGACAGTGGTAAGCATGCTTGCTCACCTCCCTGCCCCAGACACCATGATCCTGAGGGCCCCCAGAGGTTTCCTTAGGAATGGCTAAGGCAAAGAGTGAGCCTCAGAGACAGGACTGGGGGAAGGAGCTCCAGTAGGGAGTTGGAGGAGACCTGCAGGGCTGAAGCTGGTGTTCTGCAATGTCTCCCACCCTAGAGGGAGCCTTGGTCTACACAAGGGCAGTTCTCCATTGTCAGGACACAGGTCCCAAGGATGAGCACTGAGGCCTCTGTTTCTACGTCTGCTCCCTCTGCTTCCCTGCCATGTGACCACAAACACTTTGCAAATCCTCCAGCTCAGCCTTCCTACACACTATGCCATGCCCAACACTGACAGACAGTGTTCCCCTTACTAGGCCATCACAAAGATTAAAAGGAGATAGATACGTATGTGTTGAATGCACTCTGCGTGGTATGTCATAGATAATTGATCTGTTCAGTTCTTCTGTGTATCAGTGGAAACACTTATAGAAGACACAAGTGTGTGTCGCTGAAGGGCCAGCTGAACCCTGGTCAGTCTGACTGCACTTAGTCCAAATCCCAGCTCTGGAGCTCAGAGCCTCAGCATGGTCTCGGGCAGTTTGAGACTTACTTCCTGTGCTGCTGACTTCTTCTTCTTCTTCTTCTTCTTCTTCTTCTTCTTCTTCTTCTTCT